>AWOL01S0011595.1:96746-194793 GCA_000715115.1 Nicotiana otophora
GAATTCTTAGCAACTTCAATCTATTGTAGAAATATAACAAATTAAGCCAAAATTAGGAAGATGTTCATGGTTCTAGCTCATTTGAGCATTTTATCAAACACTAGGTGTGCATAAGGTTTCAAGGTCCTTTTATGGAGAATTCCATCATCCTACAACCCAATCTTTACCATTTGTAGCTCAACAATCTCCCTACATCCTTTGATAACACATTCATATAAAATAAACAACTCTCATGCCCAAAAGTTATCTTGCTAATTACCCATTTCTAGACAAAATTCAAAATTAAGGGTTAGGGTGTAGAATCTTACCCCTAGGATGAAGACCTAGTGAGTTTCCTTTCTTAATCTTCCAAAACTTGAGCAAGAATTGAAGAACAATTATTGAAGAACACCTTCTCACTCTAGGGCATTCTCTCTCACTCTAAAATATCAGATTATATCTAACAAATGGCCCAAAATATGTATTTAACGAAGTAGGGTCGGGTTTTAAAAATTCAAAAATGAAGCTCCGGAACAGGTTATGTGGTCGCATATGTGACCGCGTAATGGTTATGTGGACCGCATATCGGTCGCATAATTGGTGTCCAAAACAACAAAATATTTGTTTGTGTTTGCGGTCACTATGCGATCCGCATAACTGTTTCGCGGTCGCATAGTGCACCGCATAACAGTTATGCGGTCGCATAGTCGACCACATAATTGCTTCCAACTGGCCCAATTAACTACTTCACTCTGCGGCCATTATGCAGTCCGCAGGGTGATTCTGCGGTCGCATAATGGACCGCAGAACCGCATTTCATTGCCAAACATTTTCCTTTACTCTTCGGTACATTGTTCAACACAAAAAGTCTGAGCCACGGCGAGCTTGCTCTCTGTGAATAATTTCTACAATCCTCAAACACGTAAGCCTAGTTCGGCGCCATGAAATATTATTTTCTTTGCAAATTTTACCGGGCTTTACACTTAAGTACTTCGAAATTTTTCGGGGTGTTACATTCTCCCCCGCTTAGGATCATTCATCCTCGAATGAGGGTAAAAATACGTCATTAGCATCTTATGCAACTCAGTTTGTTTTATACCACACACTAGCAACCCTAAATTTGACTAACTCCCTAAATTTTCAAATATTTCGTAAGAGTTTCCCTTGTAATTAGGACTATCCACCTATCAGAGAGCCCCAGAATCACATCCTAACAATATATACATAATCCAACTACGTAACATAATACAAAACAACACCAATTGTGGCCTCATAAGCAATATATTTCCAGAAAGGAACACCCTTAACGCCAATTGTTCAAATGATACAAAATTCATAAAAAGTAAATCTTATAATTTTCCTAGAACACAACTTTATATATACATGGTAATTTAAACAAGGATACTTTTTTCTTCATTTCTTCCTCGGCCTCCCAAGTAGCCTCTTCAACCTGTTAGTTTCGCCACAACACTTTCACATAGGCAATTTCTTTATTTCTCAATTTTCGGACTTGCTAATCAATAATAGAAACCAGAATCTCTTCGTAAGTCAATTTCTCATTTACCTCAATAGTATCAATCGGGACAATGAGTGTCGGATCTCCAACTACTTTCTTCAACATAGACACATGAAACACCGGGTGTACTAATGACATCTCAGGTAGTAACTCAACCTTGTATGCCACCTCACCGATCCTCTGAATGATTTTGTACGGTCTGACATACCTCGGACTCAATCTCCCTTTCTTACCAAATCGCATTATTTCATGGGGAAAACTATCAAGAATACCCAATCATCTTCTTTGAACTCCAAATCCCTATGACAAACATCCGAACACGATTTATGATGACTCTGAGCAGTCTTCAACCGCTCCTTAATGATTTAACTTTTTCCATAGCCTGATGCACGAGGTTTGGCTCTATTAACTCTGCTTCCCTAATTTTGAACCACCCAATGGGAGATCTACATCTCCTACCATATAAAGCCTCGAACAGTGCCATATGAATGCTAGCGTGAAAGATATTATTGTAGGCAAATTCTATGAGTGGTAAATGATCATCCCAACTATCTTTGAAGTCTAGAACACAAGCACGCAATATATCCTCAAGCGTCTGAATAGTCCACTCTGCCTGCCCGTCAGTCTGCGGGTGAAAGGTTGTACTAAGATTCACCTGAGTACCCAAACCTTGCTGAAATTTCTTCCAAACATTAGTAGTGAATTGTGCTTCCCAATTAGAAATGATGGAAACTGGGGCGCCATGCAACCTGACTATTTCTTTGATATACAACTAAGCATATTGCTCCGCTGTGTCGGTAGACTTAACCGGCAAAAAGTGTGCTGATTTCGTGAGTCGATCGACAATCACTCAAATTGACTCAAACTTGCGTGGAGTGCATGGTAATCCTACCACAAAGTCCATATTAATCATTTCCCATTTCCACATTGGAATTTCTATGTTCTGTGCCAACCCATCGGGCCTTTGGTGTTCGGCCTTCACTGGCTGACAATTCGGATATCTTGCCACAAACTCTGCCACATTTCTCTTCATATCATTCAACTAATAGACTTCCTTAAGATCATGATACATTTGTGTAGAAACTGGGTGCACGAAATACCTAGAAGTGTGAGCTTCAGTCAAAATTCTTTCACGGAGACTATCCACATTTGGAACACATAGTCGCCCTTGGTACTTTAGTGTAGCATCATCCATGCCAATATAAAAGGCCATGGTCTTATGTTTATGAATCCCCTTTTTCAATTGCGCCAACAATGGATCGTTTTATTGTTTCCTTTTGACTTCCACAACAAGCGATGATTCAGCCCTATTTTACATAATTACCCCTCCTTCACTAGAGTTCGCAAGACGAACTGCCAAACTAGCCAATTGGTGAATTTCTTTGGCCAATGGCCTTTTATATGCCTTCAAGTGTGCTAAGCTACCCATAGCTTTTCGGCTAAGAGCATCTGCCCCAACATTATCCTTCCCCGGATGGTATAAAATATCAATGTCATAATCCTTGAGTAATTCAAGACATCTTCTCTACCTCAGATTCAATTCCTTCTGTTTGAAAATATATTTAAGGCTCTTATGGTCCAGGGACAGTCTACACAACATGAGGATATTGGAGTCTCATGGGGTAGACTTTGCAACTTTTCAGCTGGAGGGCAGAACCCGTAGATGGTGGAAGTCTTATCTTCTTGGCAAACAAACAAATTCTCCTCCAATGACTTGGGACAAGTTCACCCGTATTTTCTTGGATAGGTATATTCCACCCTCCCAGAGGGAAGAGTTGCGGTTTTAGTTTGAGCAGCTCCAGCAGGGTCAGATGTCAGTAACCGATTATGAGGCGAGGTTATCTAAGTTATCTCGCCATGCACTTATGATACTTCCCACTGAGTCGGAGAGAGTGCAGAGGTTTGTTACTGGTTTACATACTGGCATTCAGGCCACTATGGCCCGAGAGGATGAGATGGGGACTTCTTATGAGTTGGTTGTGGAGATAGCCCGAAGGATTGAGGGTGTGTGTCAGCGTAGCCGAGAGCAGATTATCAGGGATAAGTGGTTTAGATATTCTGGAGAGTTCATAGGTGCTCCGTCTGGGGGTAGAGGTCAGTTCATGGGAGGGCAGTCCAGTAGGCCTCCATATCCAGCACCACCACCTCCTCGGGGTACCCTAGTGCGACCTTATTTCAGTGTTATGCCAGAGAGTTTTTATCGCCCACCAGCTATTCAGGGTTCTTCCAGTGGGTATTTAGGTCACCAGGTCCATACTTCTAGTCGCAGTCCATCGCACTGAAATGTTGTTACGAGTGCGGGGATTTCAGCCACATGTAGAGAATCTGCCCTAGGCTTCGGGGTAGACCAGTCCAGCAGGATCAGTAGCCTATGATTACCACACCAGTTTCCCCACTAATCGTCCGACAACCCAGAGGTGGAGGGCAGGTAGGTAGGGGTCGTCCTAGATGTGGAGGCCATCTAGTTGGCGCTCCAGCTCGGTTCTATGCTTTTTCGGCCAGACCATAAGAGGCCTTAGATGCAGTGATTACAGGTATTATTTCTATTTGCGGCAAACATGCCTCCATATTATTTGATCCAGGATCTACGTATTCATATGTGTCATCTCTATTTGCTCATTTCCTGGGTATTTCTCGTAAGTCTTTGAGTACTCTTGTTTATGTTTCCACTCCTGTAGGAGATTGTGTTGTTGTGAATCAGATCTATCGGTCCTATATTGTTACATTTTGTGGTTATGAGACTAGAGCAGATCTTTTATTTCTCGATATGACCGACTTCGAGATTATCACGGGCATGGACTGTCTATCCCTATATTATGCCGTCCTAAATTGCCATGCTAAGACTGTTACTTTGGCAATGCCGGAATTTCCTAGGTTGGAATTGAAGGGTTCGTCTGTCAGTGCATCTAAACTGGTTATTTCCTTTCTAAAAGCTCGACACATGGTCAAGAAGGGTTGTTTGGCTTATCTAGCCTATGTTCGGGATACTACTGCAGAGACTCCGACTATTGATTCAGTGCCTATAGTTGGGGAGTTCTCCGATGTATTTCCTTCAGATCTCCCAGGCATGCCACCAGATCATGATATTGATTTTTGTATTGATTTGGCTCCAGATACCCAGCCTATATCTATCCAACCGGCATGACTCCGAAAGAATTGAAGGAATTAAAAGAACAACTTGAGGAGTTATTAGCCAAAGGTTTTGTCAGACCGAGTGTATTGCCTTGGGGTGCACCGGTATTATTCATGAAGAAGAAGGATGGAACAATGCGAATGTGTATTTATTATCGCCAATTGAACAAAGTTACTATTAAGAACAACTACCTGTTGTCGCGTATTGATGATCAATTTGACCAGTTGCAGGGTGCTAGGGTGTTCTCTAAGATCCACTTGAGATCGGGGTACCATCAATTGAAGATTCGGGATTCAGATGTTCCGAAGGCTGCTTTTCGGACTAGATATGGCCATTATGAATTTCAGGTGATGTATTTTGGTTTGACTAATGCTCCGGCAACGTTTATGGATCTGATGAACAGGGTATCTAGGCCATATATTAATTTGTTTGTCATTACATTTTGAATTACTCGCGCAATAAGGAAGAGCACGAGCAGCATATGAGAGTGGTGCTTCAGATGTTGCAGGAACAAAAGTTATATGCTAAGTTCTCCAAATGCGAGTTTTGGCTTGATTCTGTAGCATTTTTGGGCATATTGTATCAGGCGAGGCATTAAAGTTGATTCTAAAAAGATTGAGGCAGTTCAGAATTGGCATCGTCCCACTTCGGCGACTGAGATCAGGAGTTTCCTAGGGTTAGAAGGTTATTATCGTCGGTTCGTGGAGGGCTTTTAATCTATTGCAGCACCTTTGACTAAAGTAACCCAGAAGGGTGCTCCGTTCCGATGGTCCGATGATTGTGAGGTGAGCTTTCCGAAGCTCAAAACAACATTGACTACAACACTAGTGTTAGTGTTGCCTTCCGGTTTGAGGATGTATACAGTGTATTGTGATGCTTCACGTGTTGGTTTGGGTTGTGTATTAATGCAGGAGGGCCCAGTTATTGCATATGCCTCACGTCAGCTAAAACCCCACGAGAAGAATTGTCCGGTACATGATTTGGAGTTAGCTGTAATTGTTCACGCTCTTAAGATTTGGAGGCATTATCTTTATGGGGTGTCTTGTGAGGTTTACACTGATCATCGCAGTTTGCAGCATTTATTCAAGTAGTGGGATCTTAATTTGAGGCAGCGCAGATGGCTTGAGTTACTACAAGATTATGATATTACTATCTAGTATCATCCGGGCAAAGAAAATGTAGTTGCAAACGCCTTGTGTAGAAAGGCGGAAAGTATGGGTATTTTGGCTTTCGTTTCAGCGAGGAGAGTCCATTAGCCTTGGATATTCAGTTCTTGGCTAACAGACTTGTGAGGCTGGATATTTTAGAGCCCAACCAAGTTCTTGCATGTGTTGTGGCCCAGTCTTCATTATTTGAGCAGATCAAGGCTCGGCAGTATGATGATCCACACTTAATGGTTCTTCGACAAACAGTACTACGGGGTGGTGCCAAGGAAGTTACTATTGGTGCAGATGGTGTTCTGCGACTCCAGGATCGTCTATGTGTTACTATTCATCCAGGTATTACGAAGATGTATCGTGACTTGAGGAAGCATTATTGGTGGCGGCGGATGAAAAATAACATAGTCGAATATGTAGCTAGGTGTCTAAATTGCCAGCAAGTTAATTATGAGCACCAGAGGCCAGGTAGCCTACTTCAGCAGGTGACTATACCGGAGTGGAAATGCGAACGCATTACTATGAACTTCATAGTTGGGTTGCCGCGGACCTTGCGGAAATTTTATGCAATTTGGGTCATTGTCGACAGGTTGACCAAGTCGGCACACTTCATTCCGGTTGTAACTATGTACACTTCGGAGAGGTTGGCCCATATATATATTAAGGAGATAGTTCGGTTGCACGGTGTGCCAATTTTCATCATATCAGATAGAGGCCCTTAGTTTACTTCACATTTCTAGATATCAGTACGGAGTGAATTGAGGACCCGTGTCGAGCTCAACACAGCTTTTCATCTGCAGACCGACGGGCAGTCAGAGCGGACAGTTCAGATTTTGGAGGATATGCGCAGGGCGTATGTGATTGACTTTGGAGGTTAGTGGGATCGTTTCTTGCCTTTGGCCAAGTTTGCTTATAATAAATCCAGCATCGAGATAGCTCCATTTGAGGCTTTATATGGTCGATGATGTCGTTCGCCCATCGGATGGTTTGATCCTGGTGAGGCTAAGTTATATGGTACTGATTTGGTGAAGGATGCCTTGGAAAATGTAAAGTTAATTCAGGAGCGACTTTGTACAGCATAGTCCAGAAAAAAGAGTTGCACGGATCAGAAAATACATGATTTATCATTTATGGTGGGTGAAAAAGTTATCTTGAAGGTTTCGTCGATGAAGGGAATCATGAGATTTAGGAAGAAGGGCAAGTTGAGCCCAAGGTTTATAGGCCCATTTGAGGTGTTGAGATGAATTGGGGAGGTTTCTTACAAACTAGCTTTGCCTCCCAGTCTATCGGGGGTTCATCCGGTTTTCCATGTATCTATGCTCCAGAAGTATCATATCGACCTATCACATGTGTTAGACTTCAGCACAGTTCAGCTAGATAAGAGCTTGGGTTATGCAGAGGAGCTAGTTGCCATTGTTGATAAACAGGTTCGCCAATTGAGGTCCAAGTAGATTTTCACGGTAAAAGTCCAGTAGAGGGGCCAACCAGTCAAGGAAGCGACTTGGGAGGTCGAGGAAGACATGCGGCGCAAATATCCACATTTATTCAGCACTCAAGGTATAATGCTAAACCCGTTCGAGAACGAACGTTTTTTTAAGAGGTGGTGAATGTAATGACCCAACCGGTCATTTTGACTTTTAGATCTCCGTTCCCTTAAATAAAACTCTTTGTATGTGCTTTTATTAATTTATGACTTGCAGGGATGGTTGGTTCGGGATTTGGAAGTGTTCTGGTTGAAATCGGAACACTTAGTTCTGTAATTTGGCTTTAAAAGACCAAGTTTGACTTCGGCCAACATTTTGGAGAAAACGACCCCAGAATCGGAATTTGACAGTTCCAATAGGTTCGTATGATTATTTAGTACTTGGGCGTATGTTCGAATTGTGTTTTTGACAGCCGGGAGCGTTTCGGCGCCTAATAGTCAAAAATTAACTATTTGAAGGTTTAATGTTCTTTAAATTTGGTTTGGAGTAGGTTTTGGAGTAATTGAAATCCGTTTGGAATTGTGAACTTGAGAATAGCTCTGTATGGTGATTTATGACTTGCAAACAAAATTTGGTGTCATTCCAAGTAGTTTAAGTATATTTCGGCACGTTCGGAGTACGTTTGAAAAATTTGAAAATTCTAAGTTGGATCAATTTGGTTTGAGGCATGTTTCTTAGTTTTGATGTTGTTTTACACGTTCTGAGGGTTCGAGCAAGTCCAGTTTATTATTTCAAACTTGTTGGTATGTTAGGGCGGGGCCCTAGGGGCCTCACGGATTAATCAAATGAGGCTCGGACAAAGTTGGAAATTGGGAGCCAAAGTTGAAGCTCCTAGCTACTGTCAGAATCGCACCTGCGCTTGGCCAGTCGCAGGTGCGAGACTCGCAGGTGCGACATTTAGCTCGCAGAAGCGGACAATTCCGCAGGTGCGAAGTCTTGAGGCACAGAAGTGGACGCGCAGGTGCGGTCCTTTGGGCGCAGATGCGGAGCCAGTCCAAGAGGAAAATCTCGCACCTGCGAGGCTTTTTCCGCAGGTGCGGAAATGACTGTTGGATAGAATGTTAAAAAGGGGGCGAGGCTCAGTCATTTTTGTCCGTTTTCCCTCCATTTTTGGGTGATTTTGGAGTTTTTTGAGAGGGGATTTCAACTAGCAACTCGAAGGTAAGTTAATTCTACACACTTTGAGTTAAATATATAGATTATGGGTAGATTATAACCTGTAAATTGTGAAAATCAGGGGTTAGAGGAAAAACCTAGATTTGTATAAAAATGAGATTTTAACTACGAAAATAATTATGGAATTGGATGAAAATTGTATATTTGAGTTCTTGAGATTACGGGTAACGATTTCCTCCGAACATTTCTGGAATCTGGGCACGTGGGCCCGGGGTGAATTTTAGGAATTTACCATTTTGGATAGTATTATTTATTTAATAGTCTAATTTCAAATTATTGAGTATGTATTAATTATTTTATATAAATTTTGGATAGTTTCGTATTTTTCGACACCGAATTGGGATTTTTACACGACATTGTGATCGGAAAGTGGACTTTGAGATAAGGTAAGTCTCTTTCCTAACCTTGTAAGAGGGAATTTATCCCATAGGTGATTCACATTAATAATTGTTGCTAATTGTGGGGGCTACGTACACATGAGGTGACAAGAGTCCGTGCGTAGCTACTAATTATGCTATGTCCGGGTAGTTTAGGACTCAAGTCATGAATTACTTGTGATAATTGTTTTTTTTTATTTGATTAAATTACTGGAATTATATTGTAAATTGTTTGAGTAAATAGTAAAAGATTGAAACTTCATATACTCGAATTTTGTGTAAATTATTGAATTGTTAATAGAATCTGAACATCTTATGCGTTAATATTATAATAACTTCTCATTTCGGAGGTTCATAAGAAAATGTCCTCCTTTCTTGTGGAGCGGGCCGAACGCCTCAGCAGTATAGATGCATCTATGGATCGCGTCGCACGTCCCTCGGCAGTGTACACGACACTCTGGATCGGGGCGAACGACCTCGGCAGAAATCGTGCCTAATAATAATAATTACATTATACCTTGATATTTTAATTGTTGCTTGTGAAGTTAATTGATAAATTTGAAATTATTGAAATGTAAAGAATTAATTATTTCTTCTTGTCAAGAAAATTATTGTTGTTCACCTGAAAATCATGTTTAATTAAATATTTCTATTGTACTATTATTGACCCATAGTGAGTGTCAAAGTCGACCTCTCGTCACTACTTCTTCGAGATTAGGCTTGATACTTACTGGGTACACGTTGTTTACGTACTCATGCTACGCTTGCTGCACTTTTTGTGCAGGACCTGAGACAGGTGCTATCGGAGGACCTATCGGCGCACACCCACGATATCCAGAGGCTTAGTGGTGAGTTGCCTTTCTGAGCCGTTCTGCAGCAACTAGTGCATCTTCTTGTATTTGTATTCTATCTATTTTGTTGGAGACAGTATTTAGAATTTTGTATAATCTACTAGATGCTCATACACTTGTGACACCAGGTCTTGGCATACACTAATAGAACTTTTGGATTTAATTATGTTACTTGGGTTTTAATTTATTTTATTTCTCACATTGTCTTAAATTTTGCAAGTACGACGAGTTTATTATTACTCGAATTATTTTTAAAGAAATGAATATATGTTTAAATCATTAGTTGGCTTACCTAGTTAGGATGTTGGGCGACATCACGACCTATAGGTGAATTTGGGTCGTGACAAAAAAATTAGTAAATGATTAATGTATATAAGTTATAATCTAGCTCTTAAAATTAGTCAACTCGATCCATGATAAACGGAGGAATATAGTATAACTAGATTTACTTATATGATTTAGTAAAAATGTGAATTATTAAGATATGAAATTTAGTAAATGATTAATGTATATAAGTTATAATCTAGCGCTTAAAATTAGTCAAATTGACGTGTATTAAACGGAAGAATGTAGTATAACTAGATTTACTTAAATGATTCAGAAACAAAAATGCGAATTATTAAGATATAAAATATTTAGCAAGTACATTAATGTATATTAGTTATAAACTATTAGTGTACGTGCTTTACAAGTGCGTATCGCGTCAACCAATAAAAAATATATATATAAGTAACAAATTATAGTACGTCTACCCCATACCATTGAGTATACAACTTGAAAAGATCACGTAAATATTATTAAATAATATTTTAAGCTATAAAATAAGTGAAAAAATAAAAAGTGTAAGTTTTTTATAATATTGAAGTTAATCGATTTAGCTAGTTTAATAAAAGAATAACTCCCGCCCCACATACCTCAAACGTCTTATTGTGACTTTAAGTTTTGCCTCCAATTCACAAAGTTATTAATTATCTTCTTTCTTGTGCAATTAATTAGCAGAATATATTATAAAGAAAATAATAATAAGATTGTAATAATAATTTATTCATGTTTTATTTTGTTAGAATAAACATTGAAAAAAAACCCTTTATATTTTGTTAGAATTAACAAGAATATTGAGAAAAGTTAGATAGATATATATAATCATATTAAGAATATCGTGGCTTGTTTCCAGCTATAGTGAGTTGTCTATTTATGTTTTCATTTATTTTCCATCTTTTTCTGCATTAATTTTTCACAAAACTAACTTTTAGAATTATTCAAAGTAGTATAAATTTTTATGTCCAGTTAAGACTTTTAGGTACTCAAAACATAGGCTACACTTTTAAGTCTTTAGCGATAGGCTGTAATGAGTTGTTGTAATGACTCTGCCGGTCGTTTTGAGCATTTATACTCCGTTCATTTATTTGAAGTCTTGAGCAGCATCGTATAATGTATTATGACTTGCGTGAATCGTCGATGTTGATTTTCAGGTTATTCGGAATTGATTTAGACGAATGATTCTCAACTAAGAAGCTTTAAGCCGGAAGAGTTGACCAAATTTAATTTTTGAGTATTTGACCCGGATCGGGGTTTTGATGGTTCTGTTAGGTCCGAATGGTGATTTTGGACTTGAGCGTACGCCTGGATTCACATTTGGATATCTCTAGAAGCTTTCGGCACATTTTGGCAAAAATTGGAAGGTTGAGAGATTTGACCGAGAGTTGACTTTATTGATATCGAGTTCGAATTTTGATTCTGGGAGTTAGTATAGCTTTGTTGTGTCATTTGAAACTTGTATGCAAAAATATTTGACGTCATTCCGGGTTGGTTTGATATGATTCGGCACGAGTTGTAGAAGTTGAAAGTGTCTAAGTTCACTTGGTACGATTTGAGGTGTGATTCGTAGTTTCGACGTTGTTTGATGTGATTTGAAGTCTCGAGTAGGTCCGCGTTATGTGCTGGAACTTGTTGGTATGCCTGGACGGGGTCCCGGGCCCCCCGGGTGTTTCAGACGAGCTTCAAATCATTTTCATGCTTTTGGCAGGTCTGGTTCTGGTGCTTCGCATCTGCGACATTTTGGAGCACAAGTGCGGCTCCGCTTCTGCGTTAGTCTGGTTGTTTCTGCGATGATTGAGGCCTAAGAGGAAGCTCGCTTCTGCAAAGTTTTGCACGCATGTGCAATAGCCGCTTTTGCGGCCCAGTAATCACATATGCGAAGATGTTCACTTGTGCGGCTCGTTTGGCGCTTCTGCATTGTCGCTGGTGCGACTGTGTTTTCCGCAGATACGGATCCTGGTCTGGTAAGTTGTGTTCACAGATGCGAACTGGTTCTCACAAATGCGAGGCCGCAGGTGCGGCATTTCTGTTCGCAAATGCGAAAAACGCTAGGCAGAACATATATTTCGAGGGTTTAAGGATTTTATCATTTTTGGAGTTGTAGACCTCGGCTTTGGGACATTTTTCGTGTGTTTTTCAACCAATTCATTGGGGTAAGTGTTCTTTAACTGAATTAATCCATTGTTATTTTCATCATTTAATTAGTGAATTAAGTTGGAAATTTGGAAAATAATTGTAAAAATCCTTCAAAATGTAAAATGAGAATTTGAATGGTGATTCGATATCGGAATTTGATATTTTTGGTATGGTCGGACTCGTAAAGGAATGAGTGTTTGAGTTTTATAAATTTTATCGGGTTTTGAGGTGCGGGCCCGGGGTTTGACTTTTGGGTTGACTTTTTAGTTTTAATTAAAGGTCGAAGCTTTAATTTCCGGAATTATTTTCTATTATTTTTATTTATAATATTAAGTTATTTTGGTTAGATTTGACCCGTTCGGAGGTTGTTTCACATGAGAGTGTCATTTTAGAGTATCGATTTAGCTTCTTTGAGGTAAGTATCTTGTCTAACTTTGTGTGGGAAAAATTACCCATTAGGATTCGAGTTGATTGTGCAATTTGTGTTATGTGAAAGCTGTGTACGCAAGGTGACGAGTGAGTACATGGGCTATATGTGGTATTTGACCGGTTTAGATTATCTAGACTCTTTCCATGCCTTTAATTGAATTGTCGTCACGTGTTATATCTCTCATTGTTAATATACTCTTACATGCTCTATTTGACGTTGTTAGCACTTATTGTATCTCTTACTTGTTATTTTGCCCTTATATACTTGAGTTGAAGTTATTACCTTCCAAATGACAAGGTGGGTTGCTCTGATGGTAAGCACCCTCCACTTCCAACCAAGAGGTTGTGAGTTCGAGTCACCCCAAGAGCAAGGTGGGGAGTTCTTGGAGGGAAGGATGCCGAGGGTCATTTGGAAACAGCCCTCTACCCCAGGGTAGGGGTAAGGTCTGCGTACACACTACCCTCCCCAGACCCCACTAGTGGGATTATACTGGGTTGTTGTTGTTGTTGTTGTTGTATTGTCTTGATACCTCTTAATTGTTGAGTCCATTTCATGACTCCGTGCCTATTTGCTACTTGTATTAATTGTTTTACTTGCACACCTTTGTTGTCACATGCTTTTTTGCCTTGTTATTTTTTGTAATATTTGTTGCATTCCTTTGATTATTACATGGTTCCTTTATTTCCGTGTACTCATACCCTTTGATTGTTAGAAATTCTTATAAATTAAATATTGGATTGATGATGTTACTGATTTATTTATGGACCGGGTTGTACGCCGCAACAGGTGGAATAAGGGTGAATTTATATTGATACGGTGGGATTGGGTTGCGTGCCGCATCAGGTGAAATAAGGGTGGATTGATATGGTGAAATAAGGGAGACTTATGATATTAACTCTGATAATATGGTGGGATTGAGTTGCGCACCTCAACATAGATATTTAGTTATTATTATTGATATTTATATGGTGGACTAAGGGAGGATCGGGTTGTACGGTGGGATCGGGTTGCGCGCCGCAACATATATATTTACTTATTATTATCGATATTTACATGGTGGAATAAGGGAGCATCGTGTTGTACGGTGGGATCGGGTTGCGCGCCGAAACAGTTTATATGTTTGTGTTCCTTGTTGTATTGTGTTGGCTTCGGTTCTTTCGTACGAGACTTTGAGGATTGGTATTTCCGGTTTTTACTGGTTGTTTCGAGGATTGAGTTGTTTTCATTAGTTACTGCTTTGCCGTCATTTCCTGTTTTCCTTTCCTATTAATATTATTTTGGTGAATTGATTTTCAAGATGAATTTACTACGCTGAGTCATTATCTTATACCATGTTGAGTTATTGGTAACATAACAGATTTAAATAAAAGAATTATTAACATGCTTAACTTATGTGACTCTCAAGTTAAAACTCGTCGTTTTATTCGGTACTTTACTATTTTTAAGAGTTGTCATATTTCACTTTAATTAATTTCTCAACTTAATATCCTTACTCTGTCTGATGTTTTACTTTACTTAAAAAGAATTGTTATTATGTTTTAATTTAATAAATTCTATATTAAATTTAGTAGCTTATCGATGCTTTATTGTATTTGAAAATGTTATTCTCTTCACCCAAATGATTTCTAAAATAAACTTATTTTCTCATTGATTTCCTACTTGGTTCAGAAACTGTAATTTTACTTTACAGTATATAAATAAATCTCTTGAACATCTTAATTAGTATTTGACATTGATACTATGTACCGGGTAGCACGTGAATTTTGCCGTGCGGAAGTGATTTGAAAAAATGTGAGCACAAGGTGCCTTATGTGTAAAGTTTAGAAATTGGGACATATGATATGAGATTACGAGAAGTGGTATCTAGGATAATTCTTGTTAAAATTCGTGCATTAGAAATGATTTGATTGATTAAGTTATCATCGATTTCCCTTGCTTGGACACATTCATATCTCACATGTACCTCGGTTGTGTTGTTGCCTAATTATTTGGTTGTTTCTTGTTGCTATTCGTGCTCCCATTATTTTTATTATTGATTGTAATTTGGAATTCTTCTGTTATTGGCCTTAAATTGATGTTATTTCCTTGTTAGCTTTATGTTATATCCTGCACAGGTTTACATATCTGGTAGGTGTCTTGACCAGGCCTCGTCACTACTCTACCGAGATTAGGCTTGATACTTACTGGGTACCACTATGGTGTACTCATGCTACACTTCTGTTCATTTTTGTGCAGAACCAGGTACTTCGGATCGAATTGGTTTTGAGACTTATGCTTGTGCCGCTGGAGACTTCAAGGTACACCTGCTGGACGTTCGTAGGCTCCGAAGTCACCTTCTATTGTATTTATTTTTATTGTTTCCTATTATTCCGGAATAGCGAGGTATTAATTATATATAGTTACTCTTAGAAAGGCTTATGACTTGTACCACCAGCTTTGGGATATTGTATCATGTTGAGATTATTGGCTTATTTAGAAATTTCCGGTTCATGTTTAATAGCTGCTTAGTAGAATCTGTTATCATTTCGGTATGTGTTAGGCTTACCTAGTTTTAGAGACTAGGTATCATCATGACTTTTTCAGAGGGATTTTGGATCGTGACAGTTGTATATATAATTTTTTATTATTTTTTCATCTTTTCTCGTGCGTTATTTGAATTGTTATCTTTTAAAGTTACTCATAGTACTGTTTAATTGTTTATGGTAAAAAATGTATTAAAAGTTATAGGTAATGAAAACATGGGCTACACTTTAAATGTTTAAAGATAGTATGTTTTTTGAGAAAATAATTATATAATTTGACATATATATACAATAATGTAATTGTTTAATTTAGAAGAGAAGTGTACATCGGTTGGAAATTCGAAATGCTTATCAAAGTCATATATGTACGCTTGCAATTTGTAGGTCTACGTCAATAAAAGAAATTGTCATAAATGAATATTTTAATTTATATAATGTAAAAGTTTAGGTTATTTTAATATCTTAAGTATTAGGACTTTCTATATAGCGGTTCAAATAAATAAAGTTTTAGTTGATTTAAAACTCTTAAATATTAAGAGAAAATTTAAAAGAAGATTTTGTCATGTGTGAACTTTATTTTTGAATGGTAAAAAAGACGGACGATATGTACTAAGGTCGTACGTGCTTTTAATACTGTATAGATAATTAATAGTGATAAGACTTTTCAAATAATAAAACCATTTATTATAACTTGAATTTACATAAATAAAATGCGATAAGACTTTACACACAATAAAATCACATACTATAATTTTTAATTATATATAAATCAACCGCGACAAAATATTTCGCACAATAAACATTATTGAAATATGAAATATAATATTTCTAAATAATACCAACATTATTGACAGAGAAGTTTTCCAAGGTTGCCGCAACTAATTGGCATCAAAATGTAGGAGAAGTTTTTTGACTGACGATCCATAGTAAAGGCTATCGATGAGTTTTTATATGGGTATAGTCGTTGATAAACTAAAATAGAAGAAATAAATAATTAATTAAAATCTAAAAATATGATTTCGATGAAATTTTCTGTCTAAACATATACTTACTCTATTACATTTTCAACGATAAACTATATGCGACTAAATCAACCACTCAGATTGGATGCACATATTTAACGAATTTTATTGTTTCATAGACAGTCAATTTGTAACTACCCGACTTGTCGTTTTGAGTAATTACTCTCCTTTCTACTATTTGAAGTCTTGAATAGCTTCACATGATGTATTATGACGTGTGAATCGTTGGTTTGATTTTCAGGTGTTTCGGGATTAGTTTGGAAGAATGAATTTCATGTTGGAAGCTTAAATGAAAGGGTTGACCGGAGTTTGACTTTTGTGCAAACAACTCCGGAATGAAATTTTGATGGTTCTAATAGCTCTGTATGGTGATTTTGGACTTAGGAGTACGTCCGGATATTCATTTTGAAGTTCGTAGTTAAATTCGGCTTAAAATGGCAAAAATAGGAAATGTAAACTTGGAAGTTTGACCGGGGAGTTAACTTTCTGATATCGAGGCCGGAATCATATCTTGGAAATTGAAATAGCTTTGTTAGGTCATTTATGACTTGTACGCAAAATTTGAGTTCATTCCGGATTAATTTGCTATGTTTCGGCATCGAACCTAGAATGTTCGATGTCGAATCCTCAAGAATACGTGGTATCCCATTAAGCAAATGAGATCCAAATTCAGTTATGATTGAAGCATTAGATCCGTATTGAAATTACGGAACCATAGCAAAATGAATCGTCGCATGCGGATATCCTATGAGAGAGTTATGCCCATTTTTGTGTCGGAAATAATTTTCCATTGCCGCGAGCGCCCAGGGTAGCGTGGAGCGCTGGAAATTTTGGGATGCTGGAAACCGCGCCACAGGCAGCGCCCCATGCTACCTGTGGCGCCCGAAACAGTTGAGGGTCTATAAAACGGGGTTCTTGCCATTTTTACTCATCTTTGAGTTTATGGAGCTCGGTTTAGGCGATGTTTGAACGATGTTTACGGGAAAACATAAGGTTAAGTGTTCCTTATCCTATATTGATTATATTTCATGATTCCATATTCATTTATATCATGAATCCGTGAATTTATGGAAGAAAATCAGATTTTTATAAAATCTTCCAAAAATATAAAATAAAGATTTGAATATCAATCCGATGTCGGAATTTGATAATTTTTATATGGATGGACTCGCATCGGAACGGGTGTTCGAATTTTATAACTTTTGTCGGGTTCTGAGACGTGGGCTCCACGGGCGAATTTTGAGCAAAATTTCGGATTTTTATGGAAAATTAGCATTTTCATATGGAATTGGTTCCTATACCTCGTGTTGATTGTATCGAATTATTTTGACTAAGATTCGAGGCGTTCGGAGGCCGAATCACGAGGAAAAGGTTTATTGGAATAAAGAATTTGCTCGGATTGAGGTAAGTAACCCTTCTAATCTTGGAGCTGAAGGTATAAACCCTGAATTATACATGTTATCTGTTTCGTGTTGAGGTGACGCACATGCTAGGTGACGGGCGTGCACCGTATGAACTGTGATTCTGTTATTCCTGTGGTACTATGTAGTTACCTGAACTTATCTGAAATCATGGAAATCTCTACGTACTAGAGCTATTGAGCTGAGAATCATGTTAAAATCATATTGAGGCTATATGCCAGTATTATTGAGACCCACAGAGGTCATATTGTTGTTGAATTTTGTTTAAATTCAAATTTAAAACACAGTCATGTGCATTTATTTCATATCATCTCTCAGTCTCTGTTGCTATTTGTTGATTCATCATATCATCATTTTTTGGGCTGATTTTCATGACATTGTGAGCCCGAGAGACTGGAGAGATTGATGACTGAGTGAGGCCGAGGGCCTGATTGTGAGGGTGATTATTGGATCGGGATGCACGCCGTTGTTGGCTATATTGGCTTTATATATTATTATTTATGAGATCGGGATGCACGCCACAGCATGAGTGACTGATTTATGCTATGATTGGCTTGTTATAGCGCTTGGCTAAAGGAGCCTCTCCGGAGTCTGTACACACTCCCTGTGAGCGCAGGTACATACTGAGTGCGAGTGCCGAGTGCTGAGTTACTGGGAGGCATGAGTGATTCTGAGGAATACCCGAGTGGCATGAGTGATTGTGTGGAATGCCCGAGTAGCATGAGTGATTATGAGGTATGTCCGAGTGACATGAGTGACTGTGAGGTATGCCCGGTTTGCCCGAGGGACTGTATATGAGTGATGTTCTGCCCGAGGGGTTGTTTATGATTTTATCACTGAGTTGCATAGCATTGGCATGCACACATGAAATACATGCATAGAGAAGTATTCTTCTCATACTGTACAACATCACATCATTCATGATGTCTCACACATTTTTGACAAATGGGCATAGTGATACATTTGTTTTTACACGGGTTATCCGGAAGAAAAATGAAACATCTTATTTATTATTGACAAGATTTTAGGAGAAATTTATTGTTTTCAAACTATTCATATTTTTGGCAACTCCGGCAAAAGATTTGAGTTTTAACTGATGGATTTGAAAGTAAGAACTATTATTTTTGAAATCATTATTTGGCTGAGCATTTTATCTCTGAGTTACTTCTGGTATTATTTGCTTTATGTTGTTATGGACTGTTGTGGACTATTTGTTTTGGACACGACCTTAGTGAAAGCTCGTCACTACTTTCAACCTAAGGTTAGGTTTGTTACTTACTCAGTACATGGGGTCGGTTGTACTGATACTACACCTCTGCACATTGCGTGCAAATGTTGACTGTTATTGTTGCTGTGCTCGATGGTTGCCAGATTTGAAGATGTACCTGCGTTCTTATGGTAGTTATCTCTTGTTCATGGTAGCCTTAGATTGTAAAAACTCTGTTTATGTACTTTTCAAACAGAAGATGTATTTACTTCATATCAGCTTTGTAAATTCTGTTCTTAGAAGCTCATGATTTGTACTACTAGTCCTTGGAGAGTGTATTATAGTCAGTTAATTATTAATTGAATTAGATTGTGTTATTTGGCTTACCTAGCGGGTGAGGTTAGGTGCCATCACTACTAGTTGGATTTTGGGTCGTGACAAGTTGGTATCAGAGCTCTAGGTTCATAGGTTCTACAAGTCATGAGCAAGTGTCTAGTAGAGTCTTGCGGATCAGTATGATGACATCCATACTTATCTTCGAGAGGCTACAGGGCATTTAGGATAATTCCCATATTTGTTTTCCTTATCGTGCGGAATTGATTAAACTTGAAACATAACTCTTCGAATTTCTTCCACGCATTTGTGTGCGCATCTGAGCGCTCAATATCAGTTGTGTATCGTCGGCTTGTGATTTCAGGGATGATATGCGAGATGTGTATTCTGTGTTTTGGTGATGGGCTAGTCTGGAGGACTTGAGGCCAGGTTTAGACTGCATCTTAAGCTTGGTAGCTTTAGTTGTGTGAACTTATATATTTGGACTCATATGTCCAGTAGTGTCCCTATGAGTAGAAATTTTGGCTTGATGAATGGTTGAATAGCTATATGATGAGCATGATGTGACTACATAATGTGTCCAGATGGTTTGAAGATGATGGGATGAGTTTGTTTGGGATGTGGAAAGGACTATTGGGTGCTTAATTCTGTTTTGATGTGACGTACAGTCTCGAGTGTGAATGTTTTGAAAGATCTTTTACGTTGTTAAATTGTGGGACAAATTTAATTCTCGTATCTTGTTAATGAGTTTGGACTCAGAAAGATTAAGTGATTGCGTAGTAATTGTGGTTGTGAAAGGGTATAACAAGATACCAATTTAAGGCTAAGCAGGTGGGTTATCTCCCCCAGAGTAATCTATGTAGGTGTGTTCCTTATAATTTTGAGTAGAGAGTTTCTTTTCTACCAACGGAGGTTATGTGTAGAGATTTGAATTTGAATCTGGTTGAGAAAGTTAAATTGACTGTCAAGAGATATAAATGCATGCTTAGCGGATGATTGAGGTATTTTATGGTTGGTCTTGCATAAGCTCGAGAAGAATTTTCGTTGAACTCACTGTAGTATCATGGCAGTAATACGGTATGGGTGTTGTGATTTATTGAATGAAATGATCTATGGCTTTGATCCAAGTAGAGGAGCCTACTATTGACGGTTTAATTTCATAGTTATATGTTAAATTTTAGTTTTGGTCTGAGAAATACTTGTAGATCAGTTATGAATGCAGAGGTTGAGATTGGGGGATGACTCGAGTAAGGAAATTCTTAGATACGGGTTATATTACACTTTATGAAAATATAAAAATTATGCAATGGTTAAGTTGTTATTTGAAGGATGTAGTGCGCATGGAGTATGAATTTGATTGGTGGTGTTAAAGCATGGTTACTTATTTGGGGTGTTGTTGTGCTAATTGAGCATAGGCAGTTCGACCCGTTTGGGCGGTGAAATTGAGATTTGAGGAGAGTGGATGACTCTCGAGTAAGTTCTAATGGGTTCAAGATTTATATATGGCAATCGAGAATTTTTCCGGATTTGTATATAGATAGAATCTGAGATTTACATTTAATGGTGTGGGACTTGCGGTAATTCTGTATGACTATGGATTCTACAGTCCAACATAAGAAAGGTAAAAGAATAATTTTAAATTCACATAAGGTATTTTCAGAGTGGGTGTTTCGGTTGTGGTACTTATGGGGATGCTTAAAAAGAATACAATAACTTATGGGCCTTAGGGCGATGTGGTTTTATGTTGGGATGTCTTGTAGTGAGCTTTGGGTAAGGATTGTGGAGTTTTGACAAGAAGAACTATAAACTTGAGGATAATTCAGAAGAAACTCGGAGAAAATAGAACGATTGGTAGTAGGCTAGACTAGTATGGTAATGACATGATCGGCTCTTTGGTTACCTATGATGTGGTGGGGCTCTACAGATATTTTGGTGGCAATATTCTTGGGTTTTGTGACCTGCGTGGCTTGGTCAAGTTAGGGAGATTCAGCTTTAATAGCTTGGTTATGCGCAAATGGATTTCAAAGCATTCTTGATGGTTTCTACCATGGTTTGAACCTGATACTTTTTTACCGGTGTGGAGAACGTGTTGTATATTGTGATTTCCTCCTAGATGAGAGCAAATGGAAGATTTCTAACTAATCAGATATGTAAACTGCTGGTGACTTAGAGTTGGTAATGATATTCTTGTGCATGTCACATGATGGCATGATAGATGTGGTGTGTTGTACGGGGTTAAGATTTACATGTACATGTTGGCAGTTCAGTCTTGAAGGGAAGGTCAAGAATTTTGGACATCATGGTCAATTTCAGATATTTAGGTGAATGTTATAATTGCTCAGTAATCCCTGAGAAGGGTGCGCATTTCAGAAGACGTATAGTGTTTTGACTTACAAATGTTCATCGATATTACGGTACTCCCCTAGTTGATAGACTGTTGATATTCTAGTTATTGTTATGTGGCACGGAAAATTTTTGGAAGAATTTGTCGTGGGATGATTGTGCATGAGATATATGTTAGTCATTCAAATACTAGAGCTGGGATCCGTTATGATGATTCGTGTGTCCTATGAATTTGGAGACTGAGAGTTCTCAGAAGCATATTATTTCAAGGTGGTGACCTATTTGAAGTGAGTATTTTATTTAAATCCAGTGGAGTCACTAGTTGCGTTAATTATTTGGGACAGTTACATGCTACGAGTGCGTATATAAATGAGGTGTGAGCCTATGTGCGAGAATCGGGGCAAGTATTCATACTCGGAAGAATGCTTAGACTATGATGTGCGTGAGGTTGACTGTTAAGCATAAAGTTATAACGTTTCTCGTGTTCTTACCTTTGTTGAGAACTATCTGGGCTACACTTGAGGTTACAAAGAGGCTAGTTCCCTGAATAAATGGGGTAGTTACTATTTGTGCATTAAATTGCCAATTTGAAGTATGATAGCAGACTTTGCACATGCTTACACTATGGCGTGTTTTTTATACCAGTCCAGGAGCATGAGAATCTTATTTCATTATCATATACAAGTATACTTGTTTAATTGCTCATGTATGATATGCTGGGACTGGAGGCCTGTGACCATGCCAAGCAATTCATATTATTGACACGTGAGTTGTCCGTGCCGTATGTAGGAATTTTATTTCTTTGATAACTAATCGGATTTCATTGCTTTCTCTACGATACAAATTACATGAGCAGCGTATTTGAGGAATTGTGTACATGCGCCTACGATTATCCTCTTCACGAAATTTGAGGAGTTGGTTGTAAATATTAGGTTGTGGTGGTGCTAGCTGAACTTGTGAAATGGTTCTCTTCTTTGAGATATTTTCTATTTTTGGGTGCACGGATTGCATAATTTTTGGCTTGAGATATATTGGTGTGGCGTGTATATGGAGTAGTTGTGTTTGATAATATAAGGTCATCAGACCTAGAATGTGTACTATCGGATTTGATAATGGTATATTTGGGAGGATGATATCGAAAGTCGACTTAGAAAATGATTATGGTTCTGATTGGGGCGAGAGAGCTCCATGACTAGTTGATCTGATAAGTGGTTAAGAGATTCCACTTGTTTCTTTAATTATCAGCAGTGTACGAAGGTTTTGGGAATGAGGTTTTGTTTCATATGTGGTTTAATACTATTACCGGGTTGGTTTTGAGTACTTACTTAGGTCGGAAATGGTGTTGCGAGTATGCGAATTGTGTAGTATGTTATGTGATTATATCTGGGATATGGCTAAGGCCTAATACAGCTTATTAAGACTCATACAGTGTGTAGATGTGAGACTCGGGTCTTGTAAGAAATTTTGAATGTTAAAAATTGGGTTCTAAGTGTTAAGGACTAAGGTTAAAGTAATGATCTTCAATTATGTTGTATTGTCAGACCTGTATGGAATAGGGTGGCGTGGGATCACCCCGGGTATGTGCGTGGTAAGATGAAATAGTGATTTCATGGCTTGGAAAATAACTCTTGGCACGTTCGAGGACGAACGTATGTTTAAGTGGGGGAGAATGTAACGTCCCGACTTGTCGTTTTGAGTAATTACTCTCCTTTATACTATTTGAAGTCTTGAATAAATTCATATGATATATTATGATGTGTGTGAATCATCGTTTTTGATTTTAAGGTGTTTTGGGATTACTTCGGAAGAATGAATTTCATGTTGGAAGCTTAAATGAAAGGGTTGACCGGAGTTTAACTTTTGTGCAAACAACTCTGGAATAGAATTTTGATGGTTCCAGTAGCTCCGTATGGTGATTTTGGACTTAGGAATGCGTCCGGATATTTATTTTGAAGTTCGTAGTTAAATTCGGCTTGAAATGGCAAAAATAGGAAATTGAAAATTTGAAAGTTTGACCGGGGAGTTAACTTTCTGATATCGAGGCCGGAATCATATTTTGGAAATTGCAATAGCTTTGTCAAATTTGAAAGTTTGACCGGGGAGTTAACTTTCTGATATCGAGGCCGGAATCATATTTTGGAAATTGCAATAGCTTTGTTATGTCATTTATAACTTGTACGCAAAATTTGAGTTCATTCCGGATTGATTTGCTATGTTTCGGCATCGAACCTAGAATGTTCGATGTCGATTCCTCAAGAATACGTGGTATTACATTAAGCAAATGAGATCCTAATTCAGTTATGATTGAAGCATTAGATCCGTATTGAAATTACGGAGCCATAGCAAAACGAATCGTCGAATGCGGATATCCTATGAGAGAGTTATGCCCATTTTCGTGTCGGAAATAATTTTCCATCGCCGCGAGCACCCAGGGTAGCGTAGGGCGCTAGCCCTAGCGCTGGGAATTTTGGGATGCGGAAACTGCACCACAGGCAGTGCGCCATGCTACCTGTAGCACCCGAAATAGCTGAGGGTCTATAAAACGGGGTTCTTGTCATATTTACTCATTTTTGAGTTTATGGAGCTCAGTTTAGGCGATGTTTGGGCGATTTTCACGGGAAAACATTGGGTTAAGTGTTCCTTATCCTATATTAATTATATTTTATGATTCCATATTCATTTATATCATGAATCCGTGAATGTAAGGAAGAAAAATCAGATTTTTATAAAATCTTCCAAAAATGTAAAATGAAGATTTGAATATCAATCCGATGTTGGAATTTGATAATTTTTGTATGGATGGACTCGTATCGGAACGGGTGTTTGAATTTTATTACTTTTATCGGGTTCTGATATGTGGGCCCCACGAGTGAAATTTGAGCTAAATTTCGGAGTTTTATGAAAAATTAGCATTTTCATATGGAATTGATTCCTATACCTCGTGTTGATTGTATCGAATTATTTTGACTAAGATTCGAGGCGTTCGGAGGCCAAATCACGAGGAAAAGGTTTATTAGAATAAAGAATTTGCTCGGATTGAGGTAAGTAACTCTTCTAATCTTGGAGCTGAGGGTACCCTGAATTATACATGTTATCTGTTTCGTGTTGAGATGACGCACGTGCTAGGTGACGGGTGTGCACCGTGTGAACTGTGATTCTGTTATTCCTGTGGTACTATATAGTTACCTGAACTTATCTGAAATCATGGAAATCTCTACGTACTAGAGTTATTGAGCTGAGAATCATGTTAAAATCATGTTGAGGCTATATGCCAGTATTATTGAGACCCGCAGAGGTCATATTGTTGTTGAATTTTGTTTAAACTGAAATTTAAAACTCAGTCATGTGCATTCATTTCATATCATCTCTCAGTCTATGTTGCTATTTATTGATTCATCATATCATCATTTTTTGGGCTGATTTTTATGACATTGTGAGCCCGAGAGACTGGAGATATTGATGACTGAGTGATGCCGAACGCCAGATTGTGAGGATGATTATGGGATCGGGATACACGCCGCAGCATGCCATATTGGCTTAATATATTATTATTTATGGGATCGTGATGCACGCCGCAGCATGAGTGACTGATTTATGCCATGATTGGCTTGTTATAGCGCTTGGGCTGAAGGAGTCCCTCCGGAGTCTGTACACACCCCCAATGAGCGCATGTACCTACTGAGTGCGAGTGCCGAGTGCCGTGTGCCGAGTGACTGAGAGGCATGAGTGATTGTGAGGAATGCCCGAGTGGCATGAGTGATTGTGAGGAATGCCCGAGTGGCATGAGTGATTGTGAGGTATGCCCGAGTTGCATGAGTGACTGTGAGGTATGCCCGAGGGGCATGAGTGACTGTGAGGTTTGCCCGAGGGGCTGTATATGAGTGGTGTTCTGCCCGAGGGGCTGTTTATGATTTTATCACTGAGTTGCATAGCATTGGCATGCACATATGACATACATGCATAGAGATATATTTTTCTCATGCTGTACAACATCACATCATTCATGATTTCTCACACATTTTTGATAGATGGGCATAGTGATGCATTTGTTTTTACACGGGTTATCCGGAAGAAAAATGAAACATCTTATTTATTATTGACAAGATTTTGGGAGAAATTTATTATTTTCAAACTATTCATATTTTTGGCAACTCCGGCAAAAGATTTGAGTTTTCACTGATGGATTCGAAAGGAAAAACTATTATTTTTGAAATCATGATTTGAGTGAGCATTTTATCTCTGAGTTACTTCTGGTATTATTTGCTTTATGTCGTTATGGACTGTTGTGGACTATTTGTTTTGGACCCGACCTTGGTGGAAGCTCATCACTACTTTCAACATAAGGTTAGGTTTGTTACTTACTCAGGATATGTGGTCGGTTGTATTGATACTACACTTCTGCACATCGCGTGCAGATGTTGGCTGATGTTGTTGCTGTGCTCGATGGTTGCCGGATTTGAAGATGTACCTGCGTTCTTAGGGTAGCTGCCTCTTGTTCATGGTAGCCTTAGATTATAAAAACTCTGTTTATGTACTTTTCAAATAGAAGATGTATTTACTTCATATCAGCTTTGTAAATTCTATTCTTAGAAGCTCATGATTTATACAACGAGTCCTTGGGGAGTGTATTTTAGTCAATTAATTATTAATTGAATCAGATTGTGTTATTTGGCTTACCTAGCGGGTGAGGTTAAGTGTCATCACGACTAGTTGAATTTTGGGTCGTGACACAATTAATCTTAAAAACTCTAAATTAACATTACAAAATTGTTTCCTCTACTTCATTTTCATTATGTCCAAGCTCTCACTCAACTCAACCCTGTCCTCTCTCCCTACGCTCTCTCATCTCAGTCACCTCACTCTCTCAATTTTTTTCTTGTTTTGTAATGTAAATTTTGGGTAATATTAGTTTTACTATTATTAAAATATTATTATTTATGAATTTCTACCATTAAGTAAAGTATCAATGTATCATGCTTATTAGAACAGTTACACGAGCCAGAACAAGTGGATGTTTTAGTATTTCTCAGTCTTAATTGAATTCAGAGCTTATTTTCCATCTTAAATTGAAATATCTCTCTTATGTAGAAAATCTAACTGACCGAAAAATAACTGCAAACTAAACTTGAAAACCTCATAAGAGAATATTATTTAGCAAAAATTGAGCGTGATATAAGGAAGAAGTTAAGATTTTTCTGTGACCTAGAAAAGATGAAAATGAAAAGTTGAATAGTTTTCACATGGAACATAAATTATGAGTCCATTAATCATATAGTAACTAAACTATTTAAAATTATGGATAAAAATTGTTTTTCTTTTTTGAGTAATAACAAAATCACTCAACTATCTCTATTGCACTATAATGATCATTCAATCAGATTTATTAATTTTTTCTGATGAAAAATTGCTGACTTGGCAGTCTATATAGATTTTTTATATATTTTTAGACCATTTAAAATAATTTATACCCAAACAAATCATAAAACCCCACCCATACACCCAATCTGACCCGACCCGTCCCATTTAAAAGGATATAAACCAACCCAAAAGTCACGTTTTTTCTTCTTCTTCTTCTTCTTCTATTCTATAATTGGACAGATATTATTTTATAAAAAATAACTACTTCTTCTTCTTCTCTCAAGCAGATGAACTTCCACAGTTTCACCCTAGTCCCAAATTAAACTTTTCAACATGGAATCTGAAGATGTGTTGAGTAGAAAAGCAAAGGAATCTCAAAGAAAGGGGTCTATCTCTTCTCTACCTTCATTATTTAATACGGAAAAAAAAAAAATTTATTTTTCTTCATATGGTAAAATCTGTAATTTTACCATATATGATTTATGGTATGATCTTTATCGTATGATCTAAAGTTTATGTTGGCTATTTCAGGTTTTAGGATTTTTTATACATGTGGGGTTTAGGGCTTATTAGTGAGTGAAATCACTTACTAATTTTAAAAGCAAAGTAAAGGATTTATAAATAATACTTTTACTGTATTTATAAGCAATTTCAATATTCAGCTGATAGAAACTAAGGGTCTACCAAACTATATAAAGAACCGGGTTCTCTATTAGTTCCTACAGAACACACACACAACAGTTAGTAAATAACACAATAGAGTTTACATGGAAAACTCACAGCTCAGGGGATTAAAAACCACGACCTACACCCGTTGGATTTCAACTTCAATACTAAGCAAACTTCAGATTACAAACTATTGTAACCTAGGAATTAACCTCTTAATCCCTCACTAACTTGTAATAACTCTATTATAAGCCCCTTTGTAATAACTCTATTACAAAGCTTACAACTTGACTAACTTTAGCCAAGACACAAACACAAGGTTTATGATTTTATAAAGGTTTCCTACACAATGCTTCTAACTAAGCTAAGTAGGAATTACAAGTAAATTACTTTAACAAAGGTACAACACAACTAAGGACATATAATGACTTAATACAGGAAACAGGTCCTTCGATATGTTGTTCTTTGTTCTTGATGCCTTGAATGTCACTTGCAAGTTGGCAACACACTTGAGAGGAAGCTTGATGAATTATGGAATGTGCAAGTGTGATGTTTTGCCTTTGCTTCATGTTAATATTACATAAGTGACATCACTTGAATGATGTAAGCATGTTTGGTACAAAGGTATTCCCCATAAAGTGACTGTTGCAAGGTTGCGTGTGTGTTGAGAAACAGTTGCAGCCACTTTACAGCTGTGGAGAGTTGACTGGTATATTCAGCACGGGAACTGATGTCCATCTAATCCCTCTATTATTTCTTTGACTCTGAGTGTTGGAACATGTCCCAGACTTGAGAGGTCTTGAGCACTTTGAGGATGTGGAGCAGGTTCCCCATCTGGTTCTTAACATTAAGTTTGTTTGATCATCAAAACATAACAAGACTCATAACTTATCAATTTTTTCATTTTTGATGATGACAAATTTGTAATTGAAATTCCCCTGAGAACCAGAGTATCATAAATAGTACCCAAAAGAATTTCATATTCTCCCTGAACCTGTTTTCCCCTCTTTAGTTTCCCCCTCAATTACTTTTCCCCCTTTTGGCATCATAAAAAGATTAGTAACAAGGAATAAGCAAAATGAAGTCGAGCAAGCTTAACTCAGCCAAATGTTTGCACACAAACATGACTAAAAATATAGCAAAATAGCAAGCATGCATAGCAAAAGGACGGGATATTCATTAACTTTGGAAATAAACAAGGAGTATTGCCATTTGTTACATAATCATCCACAAAATAAAACAACAGAAAGAAGTACCAGCCACTAAACCAAGCAAGAGAGACCAAAACAGAGGATAGACAACTTGAACTTGACACTAGGAAGGGAACGATTTTAAGGAGCATCGGAAGGTGGATATAGAGATGAAGAGGCAAGAGTTCTAAGGAGGATATCCATTCGAGCATTTGCGGACCTTTGCTCAGTGAGTAACCTATCCTTCAGGTCCTCAACCTGTTTCCTGATATCAGCATTCTCCTTTGTCAGATGGGCAACCTCTGCGCCTTGTGTCCTGCTGGAACCAGGTGCCTCCTAGGCCTGACTAAACTGTCCCTCAAGAATAACATTTTGTGCCTTCAACTTCCTTATCTCCTCATTGTCAATATTATGAGCTTTAATCAGTTGAGAGATAGTGGAATTTTTACCAACCCCTCCTTTCTTATCGATGCTCCCACACTCTTCTAAGGTGGTCTTAGAGAAGGAATGCTTGCAAGTACCCACCGTAGCCTTTCCCAAAGGGACTTTGAAGAACTCAAATACTTTGGTGAGTAAAAACCCGTAGGGAAACCCATGATTGCCATCCTTGAAATCTGTCACTTTCTTCATGTGCTCAATCATGATACCCATCAGATTGATAGTAAAGATGCATCCAGTGCTTCCATGATGAACAGGTCTGCTCGTGACGTAATATAACACCTTTCTGCATGAGGTAGCAAAACCTTGTTCACTATCTCGAATAAAAGTTGGTACACTGGAAGGAGGGCCTTCTTGTGTACATGTTTCCCCTGTTGTACTGCATCATCCTGCAAAATAGCATTTCTGAAATTTGAAGAACAAGTCCCTTAAATGGAGGATATTCCGTCAGTAGGCACTCCCAAGATGGTTCACAACACAGTCTTATCCATCACAAAGTCAACACCATTCACATTCATGTAGATATTGTCATCCTCGATTGTGAAAAAGTCGGCATAGAAACTACGCACCTCTGCCTCATACACCTTAGGACTCTCATTTATGAACAGATGTGTCCACTGTTGAAAGTCACAGATTTCAACCAGTTAGCGCATCCTTGCCATGTCAAGAATATCAGGGGCAAATGTTCTGTCCCACAGCACCTTCTGGTTTCTCAGATTTTCCCTTCCTTCATTCTTGGCCACACCCACCTTGGCCTTCTTGGAGGAACCAAGTTCCTCATTTGCACTAGCCTTCCGTTTTACTGATTTTCTCACACTTTTCTCTTTCTTTGCGGATTTCTCAGACACCTTCTCAGGCACATATTTCTCAAACACTTTCTCACCAGACTCTTCAGCCACTTTCTCGCCAGACTCTCCTATTTCAACATTGCTAACCTCTATCACTCTCACAGAGGACTCGTTCCCAGACTTTGGGACAGTAGGTTTCTTAGAGGACTTACGAATTAAAGGACTGGGTTCCTCCTCCACCTCGTAAATAACAAGTGTTGTAGGCACTACCTCTTCATGTAATAACTTTCCACCCTTCACCAACCTTCTCCTGTTCATCAGATAGAGATCTCATCTCAGGAGTGACAATGGTCAATGGCTCAGCATAGTAATGAGGAGAAGAAGCGGGATCGGTACTGACCTGGGGTTCTTTTGAAGAACAAAGGGTTTCATCCCAAGTAGGAGTAGAGGGATCCTCTTAGTTGGAGGCATCAGGTCCCTCATGTGGTTCCCCAGTAGTACTTTCGGGTGCCAGATTTTTGACAGGCACCAGTTCCCTACCCTCTTCTGGTAGACTATCATCTTCCCCTCGAGACCCATTGGTTTCAAACACACCTTCATAAACACTAACCAAATCTCCCTCAACAGCTATTGACAGCATATTCTCTATGGACTCTTGTTCTTTTAACCCCAAAGTAAACTCAGAAGGCACAAGAGGAGTATTACCTGTAGGATCTACAACTTTTAAATCGAGACCCAGGGTCGTCATTGTTGATTCATCACCAATATGAACCACACCTTGTTGTGCCTCATAACTCTTTTCCAAACACAGACAGGAAACTTCCTAATTTTCTTCTCCCTATACTGTTTCTCCCTCAGCCATTTTGTTTGGCGAGGCATAGGGAAAGATTATAGCCACAAACCTCTTGGGATTCGAAGTTTTGCGACTCCGATGAGAACCAAAACTTAATTGGGTTGGAGAAGAGGCAGTGGGTGGTTGGGAATCTTGCTTAGGGATTGGACTGGGTGGCGTAGGGTACTTAGACTCTGTCATTGATGCTTCAAGAGATGAAGATACAGTGGGGACGATACTGGGGACATTTAAGGCTTCAATATTCTCATACATTATGGAGTGTAGTGAGAGTTTATGAAGGAAGAGGGTGTTCGGTTATTCAGAGAAAAGGGAAATTTTGGCTTTTGATGTGAACAATAAGAGTGGCAGAGTTTGGGTTTATTTAAAGGGAGTGAGGGGCTGGTATTGATTTTCTGGGTAGACGGGTTATTTTGAAACTGGTAGGACGCTTGGGTTCTAAAAAGGGAAAAAGGAAAAACTAAGATTTTAATGATGTGGCACCTTTTTTAGCGTTTAAAAAGTTGTGCATGAGAGTACAAAGGAACTACTAAACTATGTCAAAGGAACCAGGTTCCTTCACAGATTTTGTAAATGTGAGTCTCATCCTTTTACCAAAGTGCAATACCATTAGCTTCTTGTTTGCTCTATAATCTCTATACGTGTCTACCTGTAACGGTATAGAAATGAATTAGACCTTGCCAGAAAATACTTTTTAGTTGTTTTACCTGTTCATTTATTTCATAGCCAATCATCGAGGGACCAGGTTATTAGATTGATTTTATCAACCCAAGTGCCAAATGATTCATTTCAAAGTGCTCTTTGCTCAGTGCTTTGGTGAAGATGTCTGCAATTTGATCTTATGTGCTAAAAAACTTCATGCAGATAAGCCCTTTTTCAACATTATCTCTGAGAAAATGATGTCGCACATCAATGTGCTTTGTTCTCTTATGCTGAACAGGGTTCTTTGCCATGTTTAGAGCACGGGTGTTATCACATAGTAGTGGAACATTATCAGAAAATATGCCAAAATTCTCTAAATGCTGCTTGATCCACAACAATTGAGTACAGCAAGAGGCAGCTGCCACATACTCAGTTTTTGTAGTTGAAAGAGCTACTGGGTTTTATTTTCTGGTACCCTATGAAATTAGACGCGATCCCAGAAAGTGTGCCATGCTAGAAGTGCTTTTCCTATCCACCAGATAACCAACATAATCAGCGTTAACATACCTGATCATGTCAAAATTGTCTCATGAGGGGTAGTAGAGAACCGGTCCTGCGTTCCCTTTAGATATCTCAAGATTCTCTTGGCAGCCTTCAGATGAGATTCCTTTGGATTTGATTAAAACCCAGCGCATAGTCCCACACTGAAAACGATGTATGGTCTACTTACTGTGAGATACAAGAGTGACCCAATGATGCCTCTGCACATGGTCTCGTTTACAGGAGAACCAGGTTCATCCATGTCCAGACGAGTGGCAGTGGTAATAGGAGTATCAATGATTTTTGAGCTTTCCATTTCAAATCTCTTCAGAAGCTCTTTGATTTACTTCTGCTGACAAATCTCTTCAGGAGTATTACCTGTAGAAGTTTTCTTGACTTGCAGACCCAAGAATAAATTCAATTACCCCATCATGCTCATTTCAAACTCACTTCCCATGAGCTTTGCAAACTCCTTACACAGAGAATCATTGGTTGCACCAAAGATGATGTCATCAACGTAAACATGTACAATGAGCAGGTTCCTCCCCTGTTTCTTCAGAAATAAGGTGTTGTTATTTTTCCTCTTGTAAATCTATTTTCTAGGAGAAATTTGGACAACCTTTCATACCATGCATGAGGATCCTACTTCAGCCCATATAAGGCCTTGTCGAGTTTACAAAAATGCTTAGGATGCTCTTGACATTCGAAGCTAGGAGGTTGCTTGACGAAGACTTATTCTTTTAGAAAGCCATTCAGAACTGCACTTTTATCATCCATTTGGAATAATTTGAATTCCATATGAGATGCAAAGGCAATGAGGATTCTGATGGCGTCCATTCGAGTAACTGGAGCAAAAGTTTCATCATAGTCAATCCTTTCTTCTTGATTGTAGCCTTGAACTACCAGCCTTGCCTTGTTCCTTGTTGTGTTCCCAAACTCATCAAGTTTGTTTCTAAATACCCACCTGGTTCCTATAACAGTTCTGTCAGTAGGTCGAGGAATCGGGTGCCATACGTGGTTCCTCTCAAATTGATAGAGTTCATCTTACATAGTAGTAATCAGTCAGCATCTTTCAATGCTTCCTTAATATTTTTAGGCTCAACTTGAGAGAGAAAAGCTGAGAAGGCAAGTGAGTTTCTTGACTTTGATCTAGTTTGAATCCCTGAGTCGAGAGGAGTTATCATATTTTGAAGAGGGTGTGAGCTTTTTTACTTCTAGTTAGACACTCGAATCTCATTATGAAAGGGTCTAGGTACTTCTGAGTATGACCCATGGTTGATGTGAGTTCCGCTTCTCAGCTCAGCATCAACAACTCTGTTCTCAACTTCAGTTGTTGTGATCGAGGAGCCTGGTTCCTGTACATCAGCTGGAGATACAACTGCATCATCATCATTTGATTCCTTGATGTAGCTCATCATGTCAGCCTTTCCATTTGCCATATCAATGACTTCACCAGGAACCGTTGACTGCTCTCTGTTTTGATCAATCTTATCATGTGAATATTTCCCACGTAGGTGGTGTTATTCATCAAAGATCACATGTATGCTTTCCTAAACACATCGAGTTCTTTTGTTGTAGACTTTGTATGCTTTGCTTTGTGATGAATAGCCCAGAAAGATTCATTCATCACTTTTGGCATCAAATTTTCCAAGTGCTTCCTTACCATTGTTGAGGACAAAACATTTGCAGCCAAATGTTCTCAAATGTGTTAAATTAGGTTTCCTCCCGTTTAGCAGTTCATACGGAGTCTTGTTCAGGAGGGGCCTGATCATGCACCTGTTCACCAAATAGCATGCAGTGTTAACTGCTTCTGCCCAGAGGTTATTAGCAATGCCACTGCCAATCAATAGTGTCCTCTCCATGTCTTCAAGAGTCCTATTTTTCCTCTCCACGACACTATTTTGTTGAGTTGTTCTTGGAGTTGAGAAATTATGACTTATGCCATTTGCAGCACATAATTCGTCAAATTTTGCATTATTGAACTCTGTGCCGTGATCAGATCTTATACAGGAACATTGTGGCTCAGCTTCACTTGGATCTTTTTCACGAAGGCAACAAACACTAGAAAAGTTTCATCCTTGGTTTAGAGGAACAAGGTCCAGGTGAATCTAGAATAGTCATCCACTATAACAAAAATGTACTTCTTTCCTTCTCTACTTGGCACCATCATGGGTCCACATAGATCCATATGGAGGAGATCAAGTGGCCTTGAGGTGCTAACTTACTTTTAGGGCTTGAAAGAAGACCTGACTTGCTTTCCTTTTACACATGCATCACACACCTTGTGATTTTTGAAACTTGACATCGGCAGGCCACGAACCAGGTCCTTCCTGACCAATTTGTTCTGCAGCGTAAAGCTTGCATGACCCAATCTTTTGTGCCATAGTTCAACATAATCATCAACAACACTCAGACAAGTGAGATCCCCATTTTGGAGGGACTCAAAATTGGCAACATAAATGTTCTTGTATCGTTTTGCCATCAGGACCACTTCACCAGTCACAAGATTTGTGACTGTGCAGACTTTTGACCCAAATTCCACTTTGTTTCCTTTGTCGCAGATTTGGGAAACACTCAGTAGGCTATATTTCAAGTCGTCCACATAGTACACATTTTTAATTAAGTGAGTGAGTGACTTCCCAATTCCTCCTACTCCCAGAATGTATCTCTTTTTGCCATTGCCGAAGGACACACTTCCTACTTGCAGGGCTTTGAGTGAAAGGAAATCATCGATGCTTCCAGTCATGTGCTTAGAATAACCACTATTCGTGTACCATTTTTGGCTGCTTCCTTTCACTGCTCCCTGCACAAGAGAATCAAGGATTAGACTTAGGAACCCAAACAAGTTTGGGTCCCTTGTAGTGAGGAAAGGGGCGAATTAAACTTTTTTTGTCCAGGAAGGTAGTACACATTTTTTAAATGGAGGGACTAGGTTCCTTAGCAGTATTTACCTTTTCAACAAACACCTTATTTTTCTGTTGGGACCAAATTCTAGCCTTACAGTTATCTTTAAAATGACCAGTGTTACTACAGTGAGTGCAAAGCCAGTTATCATGGACAGTAACATACCTGCTATGTGGATTGTAGGGAGTCTTTTCTTTTTGGAACTCGACTCCCTGCCTGTTCTCACCATTGCTTGTATACATGGAAGCAATTGTATCAGAGGACCAGGTCTACTTTAGAGATTTTTTGAGGTCATTTTTAACTCTGCCTAGATCTTCTTGAAGTTGTCTATTTCTTTCAAGTTCAGCACACAGACTAGATTTCACTGATTGGAGTTCATTTTCAAGCTTAATGTGTGCCTCACTTACAACTTCCTTTCCCTTTTGGATAGTCTCAGAACTGTTTCCCTTTTTTAATTCCTCTATTGTTTCTTTTAGGTCCATGACGACTACTAACAAGTTATCTCTCTCATTTTCTATATTTTCAACCTTTTCAATCAGAACATTCTTTTCTTTGATTAGATCCTCGATGGTTTCTTTTAGGTCGACAACTACAACTACCAAATCATCTCTCTCACTTTCTACCTCTCCTAGATCTATAGTTAAAGCATTTTTATCATTTATAAGGTTGTGATAAGCATTAATTAAAACATTTCCCAAAGATATGATTTTTTTTCTGAGAGTAAGACTTTAGATTTATTTGAACATCTAGAAAGTTTACCTCATCATCATCATTATCTTTATCGTCGTCAAAATTTGCCATCAGGGCAAAGATAGAGTCATAATCATCTGCTTCCCTTTCGACTGCCAACATGGAGGTGTCACTTTGCGCATCATCTTCTCCAGATTCGCTGGAAGAATCTCCTCATGCAGCAATAGATTGTTTCACAACATTGTCAGAGGCTTCTTTTCTTTTAAATATTTTGTCAGGAACCGGGTTCCTCTTAGTTGCCTTGTCTGTGTTGTGCTTGTACTGGTCTTGCTTGAGGAGGGGACAATCCTTGATGAAATGTCATGGCTTCCCTCACTTATGACATAAGTCATATCCTCTTGGCTTGCTAGAGCTGCCCTTATTTGGAATACCTCCATTTATGCTGACCATCTTATGAAATCTCTTTGTTAGGTAAGCCATATCAGCATCCTCACCACTTGATTCATTGTTGTATGTCTTGAGGACCAGGTTCTTTTCCCTTTTGAGGTCTCTTCTCTCATGATCCTTTTTCTTCTTCATTTCATAAGTTTTTAAATTACCAATGAGTTCATCAATGGTCAGCTTTTGTAGATCCTTTGCCTCCGTAATAGCATTTACTTTGCTTTCTCAGGAACCAGGTAATACGCTGAGTATTTTCCTGACAAGTTTGTTCCTTGGAACGATTTCTCCTAGAGAATGGAGCTCGTTGATGATAGAGGTGAAGCGACTGTCACGACCCAAAATCCAACTAGTTGTGATGGTACCTAACCCAACTCGTTAGGTAAGCCAATTACTAAATATCCCATTCCAATAATGATTATTAAAGCAATTTAAGTAAATAAATGTCCCAATCTTATACAATTCCCAAGAAGTGGTAATACAAATAATGAGCTTCTAAGATTAGAGTTTACAAGCTGAAATGAAATAAATACATAGTCTGTTTGAATAGTACATAAACAGAGCTGTTATAAATCTAAGGCTACCATGAACAATAGGCATCTACAACAGGAACGCAGGTACATCTTTAAATCTGGCAACCATCGAACACAGCAACAACGGCAGCCAATATCTGTACACAATGTGCAGAAGTGTAGTATCAGTACAACCGACCCCATGTACTGAGTAAGTAACAAACCTAGCCTTAGTTTGAAAGTAGTGACGAGCTTGTACCGAGGTAAGAGTCCATCTTCCATAACCAACAATAGTTCATAACAATATTAAACAAGTAATACCAGAAGTAACTCAAGGAATAAATGCTCAGCTAAATCGTGACTTCTGAAAATAGTTCTGCCTTTCAAGTACATAAGTGACAACCCAAATCGTTTATTGAAGTTACCAAAAATATGAATAAGTTTGCAAACAGTAATTTTTCCAAAATTCTTTCAATAATAAATAAAATGTCTCATTTTTTTTCCAGATAACCAGTGTAAAACAAATGCATCACTATGCCCAGCTGTCAACATGTTTGAGAAATCATGAATAATATGATATCGTACAGCATGAGGAAAACACATCTCTATGCATGTATGTCATGTGTGCATGTCAATGAAATCTATCTCAGAGATTGTACTCATGTACTCACACTCTCAGAGTACTAAATCTCATTGTCTCGCATTCTCTCTCACTATGCTCAGCACACTCAATCACTCAGCGCTATACAATACCTGTTGCGGCGTGCATCCTGATCCATATTTATAGTTGACTGCGCTCACTGGGGATGTGTACAGACTCATTAGGGGCTCCTACAGCCCAAGCGCTATAAGCACGGACAACTCACGTGCTATAATATCATATCTGGATCCGCACAGATAACTCACGTGTTGCACGGACAACTCACGTGCCATATCTGGATCTGCACGGACAACTCACGTGTTGCAGGACAACACACGTGCTATAATAAAGCCTATAAGGCCTGCTGTAAGCAGGCAGCCCCGATCCATATAATAATCCTCACAATCAAAACCTCGACCTCACTCAGTCATCAATCTCTCCAGTCTCTCTCTCATGGGCTCACAGTGCCATAAAAATAGCCCAAAAATAATGATATGATGTATCAATAAATAATAACAGAGACTGAGATATGATGTGTAATGACATGAATATGACTGCGTATAAATGTTCAATTGAAAACAAATAATTCACAGCAATATGACCTCTGTCGGTCCCAATAATACTGGCACATAGCCTCAACATGATTTGTATTATGCTTTTCAGCTCAATTTCTTAAACACATAAACCAGCATGGAAAATGCCAAGATTATTTAACTACAAAATTTCACATAAACAATCATGTTACAAATTCTATAGTGTACGCCCATATGCCCGTCACCTAGCATGTGCGTCACCTCCCAACAATTCACGAAATACATATTTTCAGGGTTCGTACCCTCAACTCAAAGATTAGAAGAGTTACTTACCTCGAACAAGTCGAATCCAATGTCGAGCAACCTAAAAACTGCTCCAGAAATCCCATTATGCGCGTATCAACTCCCAAACGGATCGAATCTACCACAATTAATTTGATTCAGTCTACACAATTTATAGGAATTAATTCCATATCAAATGCTAATATTTTCCAAAAAAATCCGAACTTTTGCCCCCAAAATCACCCGTGGGGCCCGGGCCCACATCTCGAAATCTGACGAAACTCACAAAATACGACAACTCATCCAATTACAAGTTCAACCATACTAATTTTACTCAAACCCGACTCCAAATCGGTATTCAAACTTGAAAAAATTCGTTTTTTGACATTATAAAAATTGTTTTCTATTTCTCTTGAGGATTCAATAATCTTACACCAAAAAGGAAGATTAATTCATGGAATATAATTATAAGGGAGTTAAGAACACTTACCCCAAATTGTGTGGAAACTTTCCTATCCAAAATCGCCCAACCCGAGCTCCAAAATCCGAACATGGGTGAAAATGTCGAACCCTCAAATTTAAGGTTCTGTCTCAGCGATTTCCGCATCTGCAACCTTCGCTTCTGTGGGAAAAATCCCGCTTCTGCGAGAACAGCTTGGCCAACCATAATCACTTATGCGATGCCAAGGACCACACCTGCGGCCGCGCTTCTGCGTGCGTTGGGCCGCTCTTGTGCAATCGCTCCGGTTCCCTTGCTTCCGCTTCTGCGATGCCTTCCCAGCCAGCACTCCCTCGCTTCTGCGACTGATTTCGCGCACATGCGGCCTCGCACATGCGATCAAAACTTCGCATGTGCGATCACACCAGTAGGCAGCATATCCAGCATTGTTTTAAGTTCAAATTTGATCTGTTAACCATCCGAAACTCACCCGAGTCCCTCTGGACCCCGTCCAAATTTACCAACAAGTCCTAACACACACCACGGACCTACTCAAGGCCTCAAATCACATCAAACAACCTCAAAATACGAACTGCACACGGATTCAAGCCTAATAAATTTCCAAATTCTACAAACGATGCCGAAACCTATCAAATCACATTCGATTGACCTCAAATTTTGCACACAAGTCACATTTCACATTACGGACCTATTTAAATTTCCAGAATCGGATTCCGACCCCGATATCAAAAAGTCAACCCCCGGTCAAACTTTCCGAAAATTCAACTTTCGGCATTTCAAGTCTAATTCTACTACGGACCTCCAAATAATTTTTCGGACACGCTCCTAAGTCCAAAATCACCATACGGAGCTATTGGAATCATCAAAACTCCATTCCGGTGTCGTTTACACATAAGTCGACATCCGGTCACTATTGTAACTTAAGCTTTAAACCTTGGAACTAAATGGTCCAATTCATTCCAAAACCTCACTGGACCTGAACCATTTACTCCGAAAATTCACACAACAATTTTGAAGTACAATTTGAGTAGTAAACGGGGTTGTAATACTCAAAATGACCGGCCGGGTTGTTATATTCTCCCCCACTTAAACATACATTTTTCCTCGAACGTGCCAAGAGTTATTTCCAAGCCATCAAATCACTGTTCCATCTTACCACACACGTACCCGGGGGTGAACCCATGTCACCCTATTCCATATAAGCTTGACAACACAATACAACTGAAATCATTGATTTAACTTTAGCCCATAAACCTTGGAATTTAATTTCCACCCTTTAGAAATTTCTTTTCAAGATACGAATCTTACATTTACACACTGTATGAGTTTGAACAAACTGTATCAAGCCATAGACATAACCACAGATATAATTAACTAACATATTACACAACTCGCATTCTCGTGGCACCATTCCCGATCACAGTGACTACTCCAAAACCAACCAAATACTAGTATTAAACCCCTATCGAACCAAACCTCATCCCACACCTTTGTACACTGTTGATAATAAAAGAAACACGCGAAATTTCATGACCACTTACCAGATCATAAGTCACGGAGCTCTCTCGCCCCAACCAGAACCATAATCACTTTTTGAGCCGACTTTCAATATTATACTTCTGAACATACCATAATTAAGCATGATAGTACCCATTCTAGGTCCAATGACCTTATATTACTAAACACAACTACTCCACACGGACATGCCGCACCAATATAACTCAGAGTCAAAACACATGCCATCCGTGCACCAATACGCAATAATTCAAATGTACTCAGTCATGAAAAATGACTCAAATGAGAGAACTTCCCCGCAATATTAACAAGTACCTCCACAACGAAATGCTGAAAATTCATCATACACCGTAGAACCATCACCCGATTCTAACATAAGGTTCATACCTTAACATAACTCTTCTACAGTGCGTGACCCCATCCAAACGCTAGTCCATAATATATACCTCGAGCCACCCCGCTCAAAATCAATAACCACATAGAGGCAAATGCCAAAAATGCCACACAAAACCTGAAAGAACATAACCATTACGCAATAGGTCATGCAATACCCAAATACTCATCACACTCAAATTCCGCTATAAAGTTCAAATAGAACCGCACTATCTGTGCACATAACCAATGAATCACAACTCCTCGTAGCATAAAGGAGTAACTCACAGATCATTTCAGAACACGAATAAGTTCAACATCAACCGAATGACACTTCCCTCAATAATAACAATATGGAACCAACCATTCTGGCTCGGTGTAGAATACACATCTTAATTGAGCCTACCTATGGACCCCCAAATCAACTCGGGTTACCCACAAATAGATAAAAATCCCTCCGACAATGCATAATGACTAAATCATAACACATTTTATTATCTGGCTAGCTCCGGCCACAACTTCATAGTCCACAACCATGAAACAATTTGTTCCTGAGAACTCCTAATCTCCAATTCCATAGAACACGCGAATTACCATATTTGATTCCATCTCCACCTCCCTAATGCCTAACACCTCTCTCATACACGATCATCCCATGAGAAATACTTTAAAAGTTCTTCCGTGCCACTTGACAAAATTTGAATATCAGCAGTCGATCAACCAGGAAAATTCCGCAATACCTATGAGATATCCATAATTCAAAACATATTGCGCCTTCTGAAATGTACACTCTACTCACGCAATACCAAATAGTTATAGCATTTATCTAAACATCGAAAATTATTTATGCCCTCTAAGAATTTATGACCTCCCTTTCAAAGCTAAACCATGACCTTGCACACGCCAACCTTAATCCCACACAACACAACGCATCTATCATGCCATCATTTGAAAAATACGAGAACCTCATAATCATTCTGAGTCACAATTAAAATACATATCTGATTAGCCAGAAGCCTTACATTTGATCCCATCTGGTATAAAATCACAATACTCAACATGCTCCTCAGGCCGGTAGGAAAATACCCATCTCTAACCGTGGTAGAAAACCTCGAGAATGCTTTGGAATCCATTTGCATATAATCAGGCCATCAGAGTTAAATCTCTCTAAATCAACCAAGTCACGTAGGTCGCCAAGCCCAGGTATATTTCCACAAAGCACCTATAGAAAACCCCCACATCATAAGCACCCAAAGAACCGATCATATCCATTGCCATACTGATCCAACCTACTACCCGTTTTGTTTTATTTTCTCCGAATGTTTTTCGAATCTGTCTTCAGATTAATACTTCTCCTTGCTAAAACGCCACGATCTTTATTCATAGCTCACCCCACAAACCTAGCATAGAACCACAACGCCCTACGACCCATAAACAATTGTATTTTTCTTAAGCACCTTCAAAAATACTACAACTATAACACTTACTCTGAGAATACCTTATGTGAATTTGAAATTGTTCTTCTTACCTTTCTTATACAAAAATGTAGAATCCATAGTCATATAGAAATTTTCGCAAGTCCAGGCACCATCAAACGCAAATCTCGGATTTAATCCATACACAAGTCCGGAAATATTCTCAACTGCTATATATAATTATCAAACCCACTGGAATTTTTTTTCTCGGGAGTCACCCACTTTGATCAAATCTAATTGCACCGCCCAAATAGGCCAAAAGACACGTACCTCATTAGCACCACAACACTCAAAGAAGTAACTCTACTTTAACACCACATATCAAATTCATACTCCGTGCACACTACATCATTCACCAATAACAACTCACTCATCCCACGAATTTCATATACTCATACGTGCAATATAATCCTTAACTAGGAATTTTCTTATTCGAGTCATCCTCGATCTCAACTTCTGCAAGTCATACCTAACCCACAATTATGCCTCAGACCAAAATTAAAATTTAACACCTAACCATGAAATCAAATTGTCAATAGCAGACTCCCCCACTTGGCTCAAAGCTATAGATTAAAACATTCCATAACTCACAATACCAATACTCTCTTACTGCCACAATGCCACAGTCAGTCCAACGAAACTTCTTCCAAAGTTCATACAACGCCAACCATAAGAATACCTCAATCATCTGCTAAGCTCATATTCATCCTCTTAACACACAAGTCAACTTTCTCAACGAAATTCAGATTCAAATCTCCACCTATACACCCCGTCGGCAGAAAAGAAACTCTCTACTCACATCATAAGGAATACACCTACATAGATTACTCCGTAGGGGATAATCCACCTGCTTAGCCTCAAATTGGTATCTTATTATACCCTATCGCAGTCACAATTACTATGCAATCACTTAGTCTATCTGAGTCCAAACTCATTAACCAGACATGAGAGTTTGGTCTGTCCCAAAATTTAACAATGTGAAAGATCCTTCAAAATATTCATTACTCGAGACTGTTCGTTACATCAAATCAAAAATCAAGCACCCAATGGCCTTTCCTTTACATTTCAATGAAACACTTCTCGGCATATTCCAATCATCTTAACGCATATCGCGGTTACATAATACCCATCACACCGCCATTCCACCGCTCATCGAGCCACAAATTCCACTGTAGGATCATTACCGTACATATAAGTCCAATTGTACGAGTTACAACTGAAGCTACCAAGCTTAAGTTGCGGTCTAACCCTGGCCTCAAGTCCTCTAGACTGGCCCATCACCAAAACATAGAATATTTATCTCGAACTTTGTTCATGGAATCACAAGCCGGTGATGCACAGCTGATACCGAGCGCTCATGTGCGCATACGAATACGTGGAAGGAATTCAAAGAGTTATGTCTCAAGCTGAATCAACTCCGCATAATAAAGAAAGAAAGATGGGAAGTATATATCCTAAATGCCCTGTAGCCTCTCGAAGATAAGTATGGACGTCATCATACCGATCCGCAAGACTCTACTAGACACTTGCTCATGACTTGTAGAACCTATAAACCTAGAGATCTGATACCACCTTGTCACGACCAAAATCTAACTAGTCGTGATGGCACCTAACCCAACCCGTTAGGTAAGCCAATTACCAAATATCCCATTCCAATAATGATTATTAAAGCAATTTAAGAAAATAAAGATCTTAATCGTATACAATCCCCAAGAACTGATACTACATATCATGAGCTTCTAAGATTAGAGTTTACAAGCGGAAATGAATTAAATACATAGTCTATTTGAATAGTACATAAACAGAGCTGTTATAAATCTAAGGCTACCATGAACAGCTACAACAGGAACGCAGGTACATCTTTAAATCTGGCAACCATCGAACACAGCAACAACGCCAGCCAATATCTGCACGCAATGTGCAGAAGTGTAGTATCAGTATAACCGACCCCATGTACTGAGTAAGTAACAAACCTAGCCTTAGGTTGAAAGTAGTGACGAGCTTGTACCATGGTCAGAGTCCAACTTTCATAACCAACAATAGTTCATAACAATATTAAACCAGTAATACGAGAAGTAACTCAAGGAATAAATGCTCAGCTAAATTGCGACCTCTAAAAATAGTTCTGCCTTTTAAGTATATCAGTGAAAACCCAAATCGTTTATTGAAGTTACCAAAAAAATGAATAAGTTTGAAAACAGTAATTTTTCCAAAATCATTTCAATAATAAATAAAATGTCTCATTTTCTTTCCAGATAACCAGTGTAAAACAAATGCATCACTTTGCCCATCTGTAACATGTGTGAGAAATCATGAATAATATGATATCGTACAACATGAGAAAAACACATCTCTATGCATGTATGTCATGTGTGCATATCAATGCAATGTATCTCAGAGATTGTACTCATGTACTCACACTCTCAGAGTATTAAATCTCACTGTCTCGCATTCTCTCTCACTATGCTCAGGACACTCAATCACTCAGCGCTATACAATACCTACTGCGGTGTGCAGCCCAATCCCTGTTTATAGTTGATTATGCTCACTGGGGGTATGTACAGACTCATGAAGGGCTCCTACAACCCAAGCACTATAAGCACGGACAACTCGCGTGCTGCACGGACAACTCACGTGCTATAATATCATATATGGATCCGCACGGACAACTCACGTGCTGCATGGACAACTCACGTACCATAATAATATATGGATCTGCAGGACAACTCACGTGTTGCACGGACAATTCACGTGCTATAATAAAGCCTATAAGGCCTGCTGCAGGCGGGCAGTCCCGGTCCACATAATAATCCTCACAATCAGGCCCTCAACCTCACTCAGTCATCAATCTCTCCAGTCTCTCTCTCATGGGCTCACAATGCCATATAAAAAGCCCAAAAATAATGACATGATGTATCCATAAATAATAACAGAGACTGAGATATGATGTGTAATGACATGAATATGACTGAGTATAAATTTTCAATTGAAATAAAATAATTCACAACAATATTACCTCTGTTGGTCCCAATAATACTGGCACATAGCCTCAACGTGATTTTTATTATGCTTTTTAGCTCAATTTCTTTAACACATAAAACCGCATAGAAAATACCAAGATTATTTAACTACAAAATTCCACATAAACAATTATGTTACAATTTCTATAGTGCACACCCACACGCATGTCACCTAGCATGTGCGTCACCTCCCAATAATTCACGAAATACATATATTCAGGGTTCATACCCTCAACACCAAGATTAGAAGAGTTACTTACCTCGAACAAGCCGAATCCAATGTCGAGCAAGCTAAACAATGCTCCTAAAATCCCATTATGCGCGTATCAACTCCCGAACAGCTCGAATCTACCATAATTAATTTGATTAAGTCCACACAATTTATAGGAATTAATTCCATATCAAAATGCTAATATGTTCCACAAAATCTAAAATTTCGCCCCCAAAATCACCCGTGGGGCCCATATCTTGAAATCGGACGAAACTCACAAAATACGACAACCCATCCAATTACAAGTTCAACTATACTAAATTTACTCAAATCCGACTCCAAATCTGTATTTAAACTTGAAAAAATTCGTTTTGTGACATTATATAAATTTTCTTTTATTTCTCTTGAAAATTCAATAATCTTACACCAAAAAGGAAGATTCATTCATGGAATATAATCACAAGGGAGTTAATAACACTTACCCCAAGTTGTGTGGAAACTTTCCTCTCCAATATCGCCCTACCCGAGCTCCAAAATCCGAAAATGGGTGAAAATATCGAACCCTTGAATTCAAGGTTCTGTCCCAGCGATTTCCGCATCTGTGGACAAGGGGTCGCATCTGCGACCTTCGCTTCTGCAGGAAAAATCTCGCTTTTGCGAGAACAACTTGGCTAGCCATAATCACTACTGCGATGCCAAGGACGTGCGGTCGCGCTTCTGCGTGCGTTGGGCTGCTCTTGCGCAAGCGCTTCTGTGCCCTTGCTTCTGCTTCTGCGATGCCTTTCCAACCAGCACTCCCTCACTTCTGCGACTGATTTCGCGCACATGCGGCCTCGCACCTGCGATCAAAACTTCGCAGGTGCGATCACACCAGTAGGCAGCAGATCCAACATTTCTTTAAGTCCAAATTTGATCTGTTAACCATCCGAAACTCACCAGAGTCCCTCGGGACCCCGTCCAAATACACCAACAAGTCCTAACACACACACCACGGACCTACTCAAGGCCTCAAATCACATCAAACAACCTCAAAATATGAACTACACACGGATTCAAGCCTAATAAATTTTTAAATTTCCAAATTCTACAAACGACGCCGAAACCTATCAAATCACGTCCGATTGACCTCAAATTTTGCACACAAGTCACATTTCACATTACGGATCTATTCAAATTTCCACAATCGAATTCTGACTTTGATATCAAAAAGTCAACCCCCGGGTCTAACTTCCCAAAAATTTAACTTTCGGCAATCCAAGCCAAATTCCACTACGGACCTCCAAATAATTTTTCGGATACGCTCCTAAGCCCAAAATCACCATACGGAGCTATTGNCAAATAATTTTCCGGACATGCTCCTAAGTCCAAAATAACCGTACGGAGCTATTGGAATCATCAAAACTCCATTCCGGGATCATTTACACATAAGTCGACATCCGGTCACTATTTTAACTTAAGCTTTAAGCCTTGGAACTAAATGGTACAATTCATTCCAAAACCTCACCGGACCTGAACCATTTACCCCGGTAATTCACACAACAACTGTGAAGTATAATTTGAGCAGTAAACGAGATTTTAATACTCAAAACGATCGGCCGGGTCGTTACAGCGAGTGTGCATGTCCTGAATGGACTCATCATCCTTCATCCTGAAGAGTTCATACTCAGTGGTTAGCATATCGATCTTCGACTGCTTGACTTGCGTTGTCCTTTTGTGTGCTGTTTGGAAAGCTTCCCAGATCTCCTTGGCAGATTGGCAGGCAGAAATCTTGTTGTATTCATCTGGCCCAATGCCACAGACGATGATTTTCTTTGCTCTAAAGTTCTTCTCTATAGTCTTGCAGTCAGCATCGTTGTATTCCTTCCTAGTCTTGGAAACTGTCACTGCTGGTTCCTCAATGGTTTTCATAGGAACCAAGAGACCATCGCAGATAACATCCCAGAGCTCTGAATCTTCAGCCATGATAAAATCATGCATCCTTTTCTTCCACCATCTGTAGTATTGGCCTTGTCTCGTGCGTTATTTAAATTATTATCTTTTAAAGTTACTCATAGTACAGTATAATGTTTTATGGTAAAGAATGTATTAAAAGTTATAGGTAATCAAAACATGGGCTACACTTTAACAACAACAACAATAACAACAACAACCCAGTATAATCTCACTAGTGGGGTCTGGGGAGGGCAGTGTGTACGCAGACCTTACCCCTACCCTGGGGTAGAGAGGCTGTTTCCAAAAGACCCTCAGCATCCTTCCCTCCAAGAACTCCCCACCTTGCTCTTGGGGTGACTCGAACTCACAACCTNCACTTTAACAACAACAACAATAACAACAACAACCCAGTATAATCTCACTAGTGGGGTCTGGGGAGGGCAGTGTGTACGCAGACCTTACCCCTACCCTGGGGTAGAGAGGTTGTTTCCAATACCCTCGGCATCCTTCCCTCCAAGAACTCCCACCTTGCTCTTGGGGTGACTCGAACTCACAACCTCTTGGTTGGAAGTGGAGAGCGCTTACCATCAGAGCAACCCACCTTGTCATAATGGGCTACACTTTAAATGTTTAATTATAGTATATTTTTTGAGAAAATAATTATATAATTTGACATATATATACAATAATTTAAATGTTTAATTTGGAAGAGAAGTGTACATTGGTTGGAAACTCGAAATGCTTATCGAAGTCATATATGTACGTTTGCAATTTGTAGGTCTACGTCAATAAAAGAAATTGTTATAAATGAAAATTTTAATTTATATAATGTAAAAGTTTAGGTTATTTTAATATCTTAAGTATTAGGACTTTCTATATGGCGGTTCAAATAAGTAAAGTTTTAGTTGACTTAAAACTCTTAAATATTAGGAGAAAATTTAAAAGAAGATTTTGTCATGTGTGAACTTTATTTTTGAATGGTAAAAAAGACGGACGATATGTACTAAGGTCGTACGTGCTTTTAATACTGTATAGATAATTAATAGCGATAAGATTTTTCAAACAATAAAACCACTTATTATAACTTGAATTTACATAAATACAATGCGATAAGACTTTACACACAATAAAATCACATACTACAATTTTTAATTATATATAAATCAACAGAGACAAAATAATTCGCACAATAAACATTATTGAAATATGAAAAATCATATTTCTAAATAATACCAACATTATTGACAGAGAAGTTTTCCAAGGTTGCCGCAACTAATTGGCATAAAATGTAGGAGAAGTTTTTTGACTGACGATCCATAGTAAAGGCTATCGATGAGTTTTTATATGGGTATAGTCGTTGATAACTAAAATAGAAGAAATAAATAATTAATTAAAATCTAAAAATATGATTTCGATGAAATTTTCTGTCTAAACATATACTTACTCTATTACATTTTCAACGATAAACTATATGCGACTAAATCAACCACTCAGATTGGATACACATATTTAACGAATTTTATTGTTTTATAGACAGTCAATTAGTCTTAAAAACTCTAAATTAACATTACAAAATTGTTTCCTCTTCTTCATTTTCATTATGTCCAAGCTCTCACTCAACTCAACTCTGTCCTCTCTCCCTACGCTCTCTCATCTCAGTCACCTCATGTTTAACCAAAAAATAAGATTCACGATCAAAGCCTATTTTTAGAAGAATTCGGGTTACTGATAACCAAGAAATTCCGTACTTTCTCAATTATATGAAAGAAAATAAACGTGATAAGAAATATGGAAATAATTGATTGAAAACAAAAGAAAGTAATTGTATTCCAGTAAGAATCAGAACGTGCTTTTATAAGTGAAATTTTCTTCCCTTATATGGGGGTTTACAAATATAACGTTTTATTCCTTTTATGTCTGAGTCATTATGAGCATTAATGACATTAAATGAACCGTTATAATTAGCGATTGTAACTGTCCATGAAGATTCTGTAACGGCTCCGATTCTTCTTCCTCATCAATTGGAGGTTCATGAATCTTCCCTTTTTTATTGTCTTAATTTATTTCATTCGCGTCTCTTCATTGAACAATTTAGGCTCGAGCAATTGCGTCCTTTCATCTCGTGAGTGATTTTTTCGTACCTCTTGTAACCCGTGCATCTTTTAATTATTACACTCCAGTTGTCATCTTCTTAGTAATCAACGTATCATGCCATGTCAGCCACATATAATTTCACATGTATTATTTATTTTCTACCAATACAGATAGACCCCCCACTTACCGAATATTCTGCAATTGAATATTTGGAAAGTGGTACATATTTATGGCGGGTATTTTTTGCCACCGTTTTCCAGGTATCATTGTGTCTTCTTCAGAACCAACGTATCGCATGTCATTTTCATTTAATGTATGTGCCACGTGGCCTTCGTCGATTGGGTCTGCAACTCTTCAGCGGTTTTTAGGGCTTTCTTGCGACTGCATCAGTCACGAAGTGACTATTTCATTATAACGTTTCCATCATGACTTACTTTACATGACAGTTGCTTTTTCGTATAAATACCTCATGTGCTTTTAGTTTCACGAAACCTTCAATCTACAGTGTTCTTCTTCTTTAATCGTTTTTGTTCTTCAGCACGCATTATTTTCTTATATAACTATGTCTTCATCAAACCCCGATCTTTGCAGAGTAGTAATTGTAGATGAACTTTCCCCTTCAACTACTCATGTAAGGAGTAGAAGAGGTAGTAGATTACGTAGTTTAGGATATGTATCTATTCGTGGTTCTACTTCTCAAACCAATATTGTTACTCCTTCTTCTTCTAGGACTAAGGCTTCTTCAACTCATAGATCTTCTGCCAGAAATAGGGAATCAAGTGAACCCATTCGAGAACCAACGGTTACTGAAATCGTTCCTCAAGAATTTTCTTTCTCTACTGATCGTGAATCGATTAGGAACCAAGTTACTTCTATGACTTTTCATGATCGTGCCGATGTCTATCCTTCCCAGATTACTAATGGCTTGATTTCTCTTGTACGAAGAGAATGCCACTCGAAATCTGATTTTCCAGTTTTAGTTCCTGGCTCAAACAAAAGGATAACTTCGTACCAGGTTGGTTATTCTTTTGTTTACACATATCCTTTTACCTTAGGTTCATACCACCTATTGACCCAACGATCATAGAATTTTGTCGTTTCTTTAACGTTTGCTTAGGACATATTGGTCCTATTGTATGGAAAGTTGTTGCATGTCTATGATACCTATCTAATTTGGCTTCCTTACCCTTTACCTTTCAACACTTTCTTCATCTTTATTCCCCTAAGTTGTTTCGTTGAGAGGTCTTTACTCTCGTGGCCAGAAGCAAAAGGATTTTGGTTAGCTCTGAAGATGATAGAGATCGTGGCTGGTACGCCCGTTTCATTGTTGCTCCTATAAGTGGTTTGGTGGGTGAGGAGAACATGTCTTTTCCAGAAAAGTAGAATTTTGCACGTAAGTTTTTTTTAAGTATCTCTATTCTTCTTTTATGAAGGAAGAAGAAACTTACGATCTCGTGGCTTATTTTCTTTTCTTTTTAGCAACCATGGAAGATTTTGAAGAAATACCAAACTTCCGTTCTTGGGTAGAGAGATTGTTGCCAGTTGCTCCTATGGAAGGAAGGTCTTGGAAATACCTTTCTCATAGGTTTGGTTGGAAAGTCAAGACTCATGGTATCCTTCTATTTAATTTTCCTCCTTTCTTTTGTATTTACTTGGAGGTTACTAACTTTTTCCCCTGCTAGGGTTTCCCATTCGAGTTGTCAGTGTCGTATCTATTACTTCATCAAGACTCTATTTGTCCCTTTCTCAAGAGATGATTTTAAATTCTTCATCAAAGAGAAAAGGGGAGGGAGCTCGTGGCTCGGAGGGTGAAGAGGAACAAGATGAGGGTCCTTTAGTACACAGGCCTCGGGCTAGGAGGCGCGTTATTTTGGATGATGAAACCACCCCTACTCTAAGTTAAGTTCCTGTGAATGAGCCTGAAAGTGCTATTTTAGTGAGTTCTGATGAAGAGATGAATGTTGCCCCTCGTAACTCTATCGATCAATTGTTTTCCCGTGGTTTTGAAAGTGAAGATTTTGGTCTTGATTTCGAAGAAGTACCCCTTGCCTCTTTTCCAGTGCTAGTTCCTATTGATTCTCAGATTTTCGCTCCTGTTATTGCTGCTACTGCTCCTCCCATGGTTGTTTTCACTTCCTCAACTGTCCCTATTGCTACCATTTCTCATGTTGAAGTTGGTACTTCCAGTAGCAATAGGATGATGAAAAAGGTTACCATAGAAGTCCCCGAGGATGGTAATCTTTTTAAAAATTCTAGTCAAGCCGACTATGGCTAAAACCTCTACTTGGCCCAGCTGAGAAGTCGAAGTTGGAAAGCCACAGCTCCTTGACGTGGATGAACGATATTATTCATTCATCTTTGAAGGTACAAGTCTTAGCTCTTTCCTTTATTTTCCTCGTGATTTTTTATCTTTGTTTGATAATCACTTCTTCTTTTTCTTTTGTAGATCAACTTGATAGGCACGGAACTTATGAAGAGAATTGCCCACACTGAACAGCTAGTCAACGATTATCGTACAGAGGTGGACAACTGGAAGGAACAATACGAGGGTCTTCAGTTGGATAACAAAGTTTTAGATGAGGAGAAGTATGCTTTGGAACAGCAAGTAAGAGCGATGGCGGAGAATTGGCAATTGAAAAAGCCTCTTCCAGTCAAGTTGGAAAAGATAAAGACATCCTTGAGTCTTCATTTGCATAGCAACTGTCCAAAGCTACCGAAGAGATTAGGGGTTTGAAAGAACTCCTTAATCAGAAGGAGACCTATGTCGGGGAGCTTGTTCAAACACCCACTCAGGCTCAATAAGACCTTTGTGCCTCTACTGATAAGGTCCAGTTCTTGGAAGGATCCCTCGCCCCTTTGAAGGCTTCTTATGATGCCTCTTTGGCTGAAAGATAAGAGTTGAAAGCTGAAATTGAGCAATGGGAGAAGGACTACGAGGCTCTCAAAGATAAATCAACTCTTGACAAAAGATGGGCTTTTCTGAACATGCGTCTCGAGACTTTGATGGAGGCTGACCAGGAAGGCTTTGACTTGAGTACTGAGATTGCAAAGGCTAAGGAAACTATTGAAAAAATGTAGCAAAGTCGGAACTTTTCCTCACCTGAGGTCGGAGTTCCCGAAGGTGATGAACTTACTCATGGTGAAGTTGGTGTTCAAGCCTCTTCTTCTCAAGTCGAATCTTCTCCCGCTGCTGATGATGCCATATTGGATTCTGCCCCATTGTGTTCTTAGTTTGTTTCTTGAACTTTTGATGGGAAGTTTTTTTTGTTTGTTTTTGGTTGTTATTTTTGGAATTATTGGCTAGTTTATACCCCTGGTCCGTTTTGGGGTTTGTAATCAAACTAATACCTTGGTTTTAACTAAGTTTATACTTAACTTTAGCCAGGTTTATTATATAATATTTCGTTTGAGTTTATGTTTTACCCTTTGACTTGCATTTTAAAAATGCTTTAGTATTTCGTCATTTTGGTATAGACACGAATTTTATAAAAGAGGGCCCTTTTATAAACGACACTAATGAAGAAAATGTCTCAACTTCATAGTGGTGTAAGTATATGAAAGAAGTAGGAAAATACATGTTTCGAAGAGATTTCTTGAATAATTTGAGAAACTTTCATATTTTAAACTTTTAAATTATATAACACTTTACATGTATTCAAGTAACATTTTGTACAACATCTACAACTCTTTCATAATTGTTTTCCCTATAACAGATTTCATAAAATTCTAGGGGAAAATTTTGCAACCCATGACTAATCATTGCCCTTAACCTAAGTACTCGTAGGATCTTGTAATTTATATCCACGAGTTTACACTTTAGCAAAGCTTATTACAAAGGTTTTTGAATCAGGCTTGTTTTTTGGCTCTTGATTAGCTCTTGATTTTTGATTTTTGGGTTGATCGAGGCTTGACTTGAATTCTGACTCTTTTAGTATTGTTTAGTCTTCTTTGCCTTCCATAGTCCCCCCTCAAGTGTTAGAGCTTTGAAGTATAAAATCTCGAGAACTTGATTATTCCTTCCATGTGGTCCATTTCCTGAAAAGGAAAATACATACGGGACTCGGGGGCATATTTTTAGATGATGACTGCTTAACCCTTTTTATTTTCATCAGAAAGGTTGTAACCCATACCGGGAATAATTTTATATCCCGTGTGTCTTTCAGGACTAATATCATCATTTGGTGTGAGCTAGCTTTTCGCCTATCATCTAAAATTGTTAGTATAATTTAACTGAACAAAACAAAATCATAGTTAACTGATACCTGACCCTGGGTATTTTCCTTGCTTATAAATAATATTTCTTCAAATGAACAGCATTCCAATTCGAAGGTAACACCTTGCCGTCCATGTTTTCTAATTCATAAGCACCTTTCCCAGTGATACCTCGAACTTTATAAGAACCTTTCCAATTTGGGTTCAACTTTTCTGCTCCAGCTGTTTTTGTTAATTGAAAAATCTTTTTTGGAACGAAGTCTCCAATCTTGAAGTATCTGAGATGAGCCTTCCTGTTGTAGTATCATTCAATAGTTTGCTTCTGTGCTGCCATCCTTATTAGAGCTGCTTCTCTTCTTTGCTCGAGTAAATCCAAGTTCGTTCTTCACTCTTCATCATTTGATTCTTCCGTTGCTTATGTGAATCTCATACTTGGCTCTCCTATTTCAACTGGGATTAATGCTTCTAAACTATAAACAAGTGAAAATAGTGTTTCTCCCGTGCCTGTCTTTGTTGTTGTTTGATAAGCCCATAATACTCCTGGTAACACCTCGAGCCAATTGTCTTTTGATTCTTCTAATCTTTTCTTCAAATTATTAATAATAATCTTGTTTGTTGACTCAGCTTGTCCATTTGCCACAGGATGATAAGGTGAGGAAGTTATTCGTTTGATTTGCCAAATTTGAAAAAATTTAGTGACTTTCGAGCCTATAAAATGTGGGCCATTATCACATACGATTTCTTTTGGCACTCTGAATCGGCATATAACATTCCTCCAAATAAAATCCATTACTTCATTTTCTCGCACTTGTTTGAAAGCTCCTGCCTCTACCCATTTGGAAAAATAATCCGTTAATACTAACAAGAATCGTACCTTTCCTTTAGCTTGTGGCAAATGACCCACTATATCCATTTCCCACTTCATGAATGTCCATGGTGAAATAACCATGTATAATAATTTTGCTGGGAAATGCATATTATTTCCATATTGTTGGCATCTATCACACTTTGCTACAAAACTTTCCGCATCTTCCTCCACTTTAGGCCAGTAGTATCCTGCTCTAATTAGAGTTTTTACCAAAGATCTACCTCATGCGTGATTTCCACAATACTCCTCATGCACTTCTTTCATCACATATTCTATTTGTGTAGGTCCAAGGCATCTTGCTAAAGGTCCACCGAATATTTTTCGATATAGATTTCCTCGAATTAAACAGTAACGAGCAGCTTTTCATCGAAGCGACTGAGACTCGTTTTTGCCTTCAGGTACGGTTCCATACTACAAAAAATTAACAAGCTCGTTTCTCCAATCCCAAGTCAGATTATTGAAACTTACCTCATTTTTATCCCCGTACAGTGCTGAATGAAATAAATGTATTACGATAGCATTTTCTACACTTATTATTTTCGCAAGTGATGCAAGATTAGCTAGTGCATCTGCTTCTGCATTTTCTTCCTTGGGTATTTGCACAATCTTCCATGATTGGAATTGACTTATCAATTCTCGTGCCTTTTCCAAATATTGTTGCATCCGTTCCTCTCTAGCTATGTAAGTCCCCTGCATCTGATTGACTACCAGCTGAGAATCACTTTTAATCATGATTTGCTCTATGGAGAGTTCTCGTGCCAGCTCTAACCCTGCAATTACAGCTTCGTACTCTGATTCATTGTTAGTAATAGGATAACATTTAATTGCTTGTCTTATACTTTCTCCCCAAGGTGGAATTAAAACAATTCCCAAACCTGCTCCTTTAATATTTGAGGAGCCATCAGTAAATAGAGTCCACATACCTGGATTAGATCCGGTGAATATTTGTAATTCTTTTTCTACTTCAGGAACTATTTTTATGCTAAAATCTGCTAAAACTTGTGATTTTATTGCAGTTCTAGGTTGGTACATGATATCATACTCATTGAGTTCTATTGCCCACTTGGCTAATCTACCTGACAATTCTTGTTTATGCAAAATATTCCTTAAAGGATAAGCAGTTATTACGGAAATAGGGTGACATTGAAAGTAAGGTCTCAACTTTCTAGATGCTATAACTAATGCTAAAGCAAGTTTTTCTAAATGAGGATATCTAATCTCAGCATCCAACAAAGATTTACTGACATAATTAATTGGAGATTATTTACCTTTGTCTTCTCGTATCAAAACTGCACTTACAGCCATTTCTGAAACTGCGAAATAAATGAACAACCTCTCACCATCTTTTGATTTAGCCAGCAAAGGAGGATTTGATAAGTATGCCTTCAAATTTTTGAGGGCTCGTTGGCATTCTTCAGTCCACTCTAACTGATTTTGCTTTTTTAGCACTGAAAATAATTTGAAACTTTTCTCCGAAGACTTAGAAATAAATCTTCCCAGAGCTGCTATCCTTCCTGTCAATCTTTGTACCTCTTTTTTGCTAGTGAGTATATCAGGAATTTTTTCAATAGCTTTGATCTGTGCAGGGTTTACTTCAATACCTCTATTAGATACAAGAAAACCTAAGAACTTACCTGAAGCTACGCCGAAGGCATACTTTTCTGGGTTCATTTCATATTATAGTTGCGGAGGATCTCAAAGGTATTTGAAAGATTTTGAAAATGATCTTCCGCTCGTGCATATTTGACTAGCATATAAGTAATATATACTTCCATAGTTTTCCCGGGTGTTCTTGAAACATCTTGGTCACCAACCTTTGATATGTGGCTCTAGCATTTTTCAAACCAAAAGGCATGACTTTATAACAATAAGTCCCCCTGTCTGTAATAATAAAGCTTTTTCTTCATCCAAAGGGTCCATTTTTATTTGATTATAACCTGAATACGCATCTAAAAAACTCAATAGCTCATGACCTGCGGTAGAATCAATCAATTGATCTATATGCAGTAAAGGGAATGAATCTTTTGGACAAGCTTTATTTAGATCAGTATAATCTACGCAAACTCGCCATTTACCATTCTTTTTTGTAATTACCACAGTATTAGCTAACCAATTAGGATATTTTACCTCACGTATTGAACCGATCTTTAAGTATTTTTGCACCTTATCATGAATCACTTGATTTTGAATGAACCTTGCCTCCTCTTCTTTTGCCTGACAGGTATGTATGATGGATCTTTATTCAATTTATGAGTCATCACCTCCGGAAGTATACCTGTCATATCTGAATGCGACCAAGCAAAACAATCTGCGTTAGCTTTTAAAAATTCAACTAACCTACCTCTCATTCCTGGGCTCAGCTTTGCTCCAATATAAACTTTTCGATCTGGCCATTGTTCGAATAGCACAACAGCTTCGAGCTCCTCAATTATTTTTTTGATGTTTTTATTTTCCTCTGGTTCTTGAATTACATCCGGTCTCTAATCCATATCAGTTTGCTTTGATATATTTTCAGATGAGATTTGATTTACCAAATCTTCCACGAAATCCTTATTTGTATCAATGCTTTCCTTGTGTGAATTGATATTCTGAATTGATATTCTTAGAAGTTTGTTGATCTCCTCGAATTTGTTGAATTCTCCATTTTGAAGGAAACTTAATAACTTAATGTAACATAGATGGCACAACATCCATGTCATGAATCCATGGCCTCCCAAAAATTACATTATAGGCCATGTCTTTGTCTATTACTTGAAATTCCGTCTCTTTGATGACTCCTTCCGCGAATGTAGTTAACATTATCTCACCCTTCGTAATAATAGTTGAATTATTGAATCAAGATAAGGAACGTGCTTTTGGTATCATTTGGTTGCCAATTTGCATTTCGTTCACCACTCGCAATAAGATAATATTCATGGAGCTACCTCGATCAATCAAAACTCGTTTTACATTAGTATCATGAATAAGTAAAGATATTACCAGTGCATCATTGTGAGAAATCATTAATCCATACACATCTACATCATCAAATATTATGCTATCTTCTTCCAAGGTTTGTCGAACTCGCTTTCTGTGGGTTACTGTGAATTTCGCCGTCTTTTTTGCAGCTGTGTACGTTACATTGTTGACTTCTTCTCCCCCGCTTATCACATTCACTATTCTCTTTGGAGATGGAGGTTTTGGAGGTTCTTGTCTATTTTTCATGTAAGACTGTCTGTCAAATATTCCTGCTTCAACAAATGCTCTACCTCACCTTGTAACAGTCTGCAATCAGATGTAACATGGTCGTGGTCATTATGAAACTCGCACCAGAAATCTGGATTTCTTCTATTTGGGTTTGATATCATTTCCTTTGGCCATCGCACCTTATCTCCCATACTCCTTAAAATATCTACCAACTCAGAAGTATTGATATTAAAACTATAGTCTCCAATCCTTGCATTTGCGTTGGTATCCCCATCACGCACATATCGATCTTTTCTGAACCTAGATGATGATGAACCTGAATCTCTATTCCTCAATCTATAGTCTGATCGTAAAATTTCTGGCTTGGAACGTGCGTCTTGCCCTGGGGGTCTCATATAAGGCTCGTACCTGTTTTTACCGGACCTCTTTTCAGATTCCGACCGCCTCGATCCTGTTCTCTCATCATCCTTTGACTGAGCAACGATGTCTTCTTCAATCCGCATCTTGGTATTATACCTGTTATATACGTCATTCCATGTTGTGGCAGGGAATTCTCGTAAGCTTTCTTTGAGCCTCCTCGTGGCTTCTAAACTTTTTTCGTTTAGATTACTCACGAACGCCATGGCTTTTCAATTATCAGGTACTTTTGATAGCATCATTCTTTCACGCTGGAATCTATCTACAAATTCTCTGAGCAATTCTGTATCTCCTTGCTTTACTTTGAAAATATCTTCCATTCTTTTTTTAACTTTTTGAGCCTCCGAGTGTGCTTTTATAAATAAATCTGCAAGCTCAGCAAAAGAGGCAATAGAATATTCAGGTAAAAGAGAATATCATGTTAACGCCCCTTTCGTGAGTGTTTCCAAACTTTTTGACTAACACTCACTCAATTTCCTGCTTGGATAAATCATTGCCTTTTACTCCTGTGGTGAATGCAGTAACATGGTCATGTGGATCGGTTGTTCCATCATATTTTGGGATGTCAGGTATTTTGAACTTCTTGGGAATGGGCAATGGAACCGCGCTTGGTTTCCAGGGTTGTTGCGAATATCTGTCGATATCCACTCCCTTAATACCATCTGGTATGCCAGGTATTTGCTCGATGCGGTCGTTTTGTTCTTTCACCTGTTTCTGCAAAGTTAGTAATAAAATTTGTAAATCAGAATTATTTGGTGTACTTGATCTCCCATCACGTGACTCACTGGGAGTTCCCCTACTTCCTTAATTAGCAAGCCCTGAGCGTGGAATTTCCACAGTTGCAGTATTATTTGGGGGAGGAGTTGGTGGTACAGTTGACAGTCCCCACACGAAAGCTTGGAGAGCATTATTCACGTGTTCAGTGATCAACTGTTTCACAGCGTCTTGCTCAACGGTCTGCTCATCTACATGTTGTTCATTCGTGTGAGTAGCAGATCTTTTAGGTGTTCATTCTCGAGAAGTGCATGGAGATCCCTGAGATGATGGAACTGGAGTTCCTTCTACCTGTTGGCTGTTGTCATTGAAAGTTGGCATGATTTGGTTGTGAGAGAGAAAGATTTGGAAAGTAAAAAGATTATCAGATTCCCGGTAACGGAACCAACCAAAAAATAGGTTCTCGGTCAAAGCCTATTTTTAGAAGAACTCGGGTTACTGATAACCAAGAAATTCTGTACTTTCTCAATTATATGAAAGGAAATAAATGTGACAAGAAATATGAAAATAATTGATTGAAAATAAAAGAAAGTAATTGTATTCGAGTAAGAATCAGAACGTGCCTTTACAAGTGAAATTCTCTTCCCTAATATAGGGGTTTACAAATATAGCATTTCATTCCTTTTATGTCTGAAGCATTATGAGCATTAATGATATTAAATGAACCGTTATAATTGGCGATCGTAACTGTCCATGAAGATTCTGTAATGGTTCCGATTCTTCTTCCACATTAATTGGAGGTTCGTAAATCTTTCCTTTTTATTGTCTTGATTCATTTCATCTGTGTCTCTTCATTGAACAATTTAGACTCGAGTAACTGTGTCTTTTCTTCTCGTGAGTGATTTGTCCGTACCTCTTGTAACCCATGCATCTTTTAATTATTACACTCCAGTTGTCATCTTCTTAGTGATCCACGTAACATGCCCTGTCAGTCACATATAATTCCACGTGTAGTATTTATTTTCTACCAATACACCTCACTCTCTCAATATTTTTTCTTGTTTTGTAATGTAAAATTTGGGCAATATTAGTTTTACTATTATTAAAATATTATTAGTTATGAATTTCTACCATTAAGTAAAGTATCACTGTATCATGCTTATTAGAACAGTTACACGAGCGGATTGTTTTAGTATTTCTCAGTCTTTATTGAATTCAGAGCTTATTTTTCATCTTAAATTGAAATATCTCTCATGTAGAAAATCTAACTGACCGAAAAAACAACTGTAAACTAAACTTGAAAACCTCATAAGAGAATAATTATTTAGCAAAAATTGAGCGTGATATAAGGAAGAAGTTAGACTTTTCTTTGACCTAGAAAAGATGAAAATGAAAAGTTGAATAGTTTTCACATGGAACATAAATTATGAGTCCATTAAACAGATAGTAACTAAACTATCTAAAATTATGGATAAATTTTTTTTTTTTTTTTGTAATAACAAAATCACTCAATAATCTTTATTGCACATCATTCAATCAGATTTATTATTTTTTCCATGAAAAATTGCTGACTTGGCAGTTCACATAGATTTTTTATATATTTTTAGACCATTTAAAATAATTTATACCCAAACAAATCATAGAAACCCACCCATACACCCAATCTGACCGACCCGTCCCATTTATAAAGATATAAACCAACCCAAAAGTCACGTTTTTTCTTCTTCTTCTATTCTATAATTGGACAGATATTATTTTATAAAAAATAACTATTTCTTCTTCTTCTTCTCTCAAGCAGACGAACTTCCACAGTTTCACCCTAGTCCCAAATTAAACTTTTCAACATGGAATCTGAATATGTTTTGAGTAGAAAAGCAAAGGAATCTCAAAGAAAGGGGTCTATATATCTCTTTTCTATCTTCATTATTTAATACGGAAATAAATATTATTTATTTTTCTTCATATGGTAAAATCTGTAATTTTACCATATATGATTTATGGTATGATCTTTATCGTATGATCTAAAGTTTATGCTTGCTATTTCAGGTTTTAGGATTTTTTATACATGTGGGGTTTAGGGCTTATTAGTGAGTGAAATCACTTACTTATTTTAAAAGCAAAGTAAAGGATTTATAAATAATACTTTTACTATATTTATAAGCAATTTCAATTTTCAAGCTATTAGAACTAAGGGCTCACCAAACTATATAGAGAACCAGGTTCTCTATTAGTTCCCACAGCAGTTAGTAAATAACATAATAGAGTTTTACATGGAAAACTCCCAACTCACGGGATTAAAAATCACAACCTACACTCGTAGGATTTCAACTTCACTACTGAGCAAACTTCAGATTACAAACTATTATAACCTAGGAATTAACCTCTTAATCCCTCACTAACTTATAATAACTCTATTACAAGCCCCTTTGTAATAACTCTATTACAAAGCTTATAACTCGACTAACTCTAGCCAAGACACAAACACAAGGTTTATGGTTTTACAAAAGGTTTCCTACACAATGCTTCTAACTAAGCTAAGTAGAAATTACAAGTAAATTACTTTAACAAAGGTACAACACAACTAAGGACATATAATGACTTAATACAGTAAACAAGTCCTTCGATATGTTGTTCTTTGTTCTTGACGCCTTGAATGTCACTTGCAAGTTGGCAACACGCTTGAGAGGAAGCTTGATGAATTATGGAATGTGCAAGTGTGATGTTTTGCCTTTTCTTCATGTTAATATTACATAAGTGGCATCACTTGAATGATGTAAGCATGTTTGGTACAAAGGCATTCCCCATAAAGTGACTGTTGCACTATTTGCACTGTTGTGTGTGTGCTGAGAAACAGTTGCAATCACTTTACAGCTGTGCTGAGAAAGAATTGATGTCCATGTATTCCCTCTGTTGTTTCAAATATACCCATCATTTAAACGGAGGGACACGTGTCATCGTCATGTAGGTTAATTCTAAATATCTCTCAATTAATTAAAAAGACCCATTATCCATACCCGATTTTTTTTTTTGTAAAAACTGAAAAAAACTAAAAAACTATTTTTACTAAAAACTGAAAAAAAAACAAAAATATTTTATTTTCTAGTTTTTACAAAAAACTGCTTTAAAAAACTGAAAATTATTTTCTAAAACAATATTTTTGTAAAAACTGAAAAGCAATTTTCTAAAGCAATTAAAAATTAAAAAAAACAAAAATATTTTTAACTAAAAACTGGGAAAAAAATATTATTTTTTCAGTTTTTACAAAAACACTGCTTTAGAAATTTGCTTTTTAGTTTTCTTTTCAGTTTGTACAAAAATATTGTTTTAGAAAATATTTTTCAGCTTTTTTTAAAGCAACTTTTTTTTTAAAAACTGGAAAAATAAATATTTTTATTTTCTTCAGTTTTTAGTAAAACAAATTCAGTTTTTACAAAAAATATTGCTTTAGAAAATTGATTTTCAGATTTTATTTTTCATCTTTTTCAAAAACATTGTTTTAGAAAATATTTTTCAGTTTTTTCTAAAGCAGGTTGTTTTGTAAAAACTGGAAAAAAAAATATTTTTGTTTTTTTCAGTTTTTAGTAAAAATAATTTCAGGTTTTCCAGTTTTTACAAAAAAATAATTGCTTTGAAAAAATACTTTTCGGGTATGATTAATGGGTCTTTTTAATTAATTAGAAGATATTTAGAATTGACCAACAGGACGATGATACGTGTCCCTCCGTTTAAATGAGGGGTATATTTGAACCCAAAGTATGACTGCAGGGGTATAGATAACCCAATAGTATAACGAGGGATATTTTTAGACCATTTTCAAAAATAGAGGGGTATATTTGGCCCTTTGCCGAAAAATTTATGTGGACTACTTAGTCAACAATTTCCCATCGGAAAAATTAATAAATCTTGAGTGATCATCAGAGTGCAATAAGGATAGTTGAGTGATTTTATTGGTACAAATGAAAGAAAAGTGATTTTTATCCATAATTTCAGATAGTTCGGTGATTATTTGATTAATAGACTCCATAAGTAATTGAGTGAAAATATCACTACGTTGGATGCAAAGAAAAACGTATTTTGCAATAGGAATAAAAAAGCTAATCGAAGTAAAAAATTAGATAAAAAAGAGTATCATGTCTCAAGGAGAAAAATAGCTAAAAATCATGTGAATGTCTTAGTTAATTAAAAAATCACAAAATATGGTAAATTAATCAATTTCGAACTTACGATTTTTTAAGTTATATACGTTGTGTTTGAATTAATTTTGTATTCTCTTTGAGCATTTGTATTCTCTTTGAGCATGCAAAGGAGTTTTGTTTTAATCAAAGTCCATCATCTCGATGGTGGAGTTAGACCGGACTCCAGCTTGTATATTTTAAAAACTTTGATTACACGGAGGAAGACATACACCTTAACCTCAATTACATATTGTAGATTAGTAACCACCCATCTAATGTGCACTTGTGTATAAGAAATTGAGAAAAGTCTGCTGGACTCCTCTCTACTGCTTGATACGTCTATATTCTCAATAGATGACAATACATACAGATATGTCCCAAACACTCTATGTCTAATCATAGTGTCAAGTGATATACCATTAACTACAAACAAATTCCTTTTCACTTTGAACCTGAAACTAGATATTCTCTCTTGATCAAACTTCAAAGAAGCTCTAACCTCTCTAGGAATTGAAACGGCATAATTGAAGACACCATGAGCTTTTGTGTCTTCTCCCAGGTTTGCTAATTGATCTGCAATCTTCTTAACTTCCCTGAAAATATGTCTAAACTGAAAGTCTCCGGTTGGAGCCAATTCCCAAATATGTTCAAGTACACATCTGATCTGCCAATGTGCCTTTGTTTTTCTGTTAATCATATTAATAATTAACAGTGAGTCTGACTCCACAATAATATTTTTCAAATCATGATGGCAACACATCTGGATGTCTTGTAAAATTGCCTTTACCTCGGCAAAATTATTACTGCAAATGTCATAGAAATCAGACAATGCCTTCACTAATTCACCATGATGGTCTCTGATAATCCCACTTCCTCCGGCTGAGCCTGGATTGCCTTTACTGTAGCCATCCACAATTAATTTGACATATCCACTCACAGGTTTCTTCCAGCAAACCATCTGAGAATGAATTACTTGTGACATCTTCTCTACAACTATGCATTTGTCTATCCAAGACTGAGGGAGTTGAAGATTAGGGAATTGACAATTAAATATCAATGTTATGGTATTAGACACTTGATGAATGATATGCTTGGATGACATTTCAAATGTTTTTAAAGTTTGTTGCACATCTGCTCTTCTATATTTTCCAGCATATTAAAGATGGTAGACATTGAAGCATTATAGAATGGACACCATTGTTGCTCTTAGTCATCCACCATTTCATGAGGTTCTACCTTAACTGTAAAGGGACAAAACTAATGCCACATGAACTACAGAAAAAAGACCAAACACTTTTTGCTACTTGGCTATTATTAAACAAATGTTCAATGGTCTCTTCCTCATGATTATAACAGCAACTGTACCTAGATACGGTCACAATACCAAACCTCCTCATAGCTTCATCCATAGGGATCTTATTTTGAAGTAACCTTAGCATAAAAAATGAGATCTTGAAAGGCATTCTTTTATGCCAAATCTTCTTACAAGTGATAGTACCCCCTTTTTTCTTCCTCACAAGGTCCCAAGCTGATTTGCAAGTGAAAGCTCATGTACCTTCTGGTAACCAGTATGGGCAGTCTTTTCTCCTTTCATCAAATCCCATCTTTTGAATAGTATTGACTACATTCACAGGTAGAAGACCTATCAGTTTGTCATGACTCCAAGTCCCATTGTGTTTGAATTCTTTGACCTTTATATTCTTAAAAGCTCTGGTTGCCTGAGTCAATATAGCTAATGTTCCCAAACATGTCCAATTATCTTACCAAAAAGACACATCTCCATTCCCTAACCTCCAGAAAATAGATGGATCAACATCCTTCTTGATGCCCATTAATCTTCTCCATATATGAGACTAACCATAAGTCCATTTCTTTGCCACAGGGTGAGACCTCTTGCAATATTTAGCCTCTAGGCATTCTTTCAACATTATTTTTTGAGTCCTGAAATTCCACCATAGTTTAGCAGAAAAACTATTACAAATATCTTGTAGTAATCTAAATCCAGCTCCTCCCTCATTCACTGGAAAGCATAAATCGGTCCAAGCAATCCAATGCCTCTTATTTCTGTTAACTTCTTTCCCCCCATAAAAAGTTGGCAACTATTCTGTTGATTTTCTTTAGGACAGTTTTTGGGGGGTGAACTATTGATATCAAGTGCAGAGGTAAAGCGTGTAAAACACACTTGATCAAAACTGCTCTCCCTCCGTATGAAAATAATTTGCCTTGCCACCCTTGCATTCTACCTGCCACCTTTGCCACCATGTTGTTGAAATAAATTATCTTTTTCCTACCCACATAAATAGGACATCCCAAATACTGTATAGGAAATGGACAATTAGGGAAGCCAGTGATCCTTTGTATTTCAGGTATTCTAGGATCATTATCCTGAGCAGAAGTATAGAATCCCGATTTTTCTTTATTCACCAACTGTCCCGAAACTTGTTCATAGAGCCTCAACTTGTCCATCATCATATTTAATGATAATGAGTCGCAAGATGAGAAGAGTATGGTGTCATCAGCATATCACAGATGAGTGATGGTGGGACCCTTCTTTTTTATAAAGTATGGAATAAATCCTGAACCAATTAAGCTATCCATAAGTTTCGACAATAATTATGCACCCATCACAAAGAGGGATGGAGAAAGAGGACCTCCTTGCTTGATTCCTCTGCTAGATTTGAAGAAGCCACGCCTAACTCCATTTATATTTATATAGTACCACACATTAGTCAGGAGCCTCCACACCATGTCTATCCAACATTCTGAAAATACCATTTGCCTAAGCATTTGATAGAGATATTCCCAAGAGACCCTATCATATGCTTTGGCCATATCCAATTTCAAAACTACTTTCCCAGCAAGTGATGATTCATTTATATTGTGAATCATATCTTGTGCCAATATAATATTTTCTGTGATAGACCTTCCTTTGATAAACCCTGTCTGATTAGGAGATACCAATTTCTGCATCAGAGGACTCAATCTCTGATTCATCAATTTAGAGATGATCTTGCATGAGAAGTTACTAAGACTTATTGGTCTTAGTTCAGTAAAAGACTGTGGGCTATCCACCTTAGGTATAAGTACCAAACAAGTATGAGTGAGTGCCTACAAAAAAGTCAAGAATCATTAGTAGTAGGTCATCCTTTATGATTTTCCAGCATGAATGGTAGAATTTCCCCGAGACTCCATCAGGGCCTGGAGCACTCTGTGAACTCATAGAGAACACCACATCTTTCAGTTCCTCCAAAGTAGGTAATGCTATTAATCTATCATTATATGCTTCCTTAATGGTTTTAGGGATACAACTCAGAACCGAAAAGTCATTATGGCAACTTTCCTTTTTGAATTGTCTCTGAAAGAAAGAAATAGCTTATCCGGCAACATCCTCCCCCCCCATCAACCCAACATCCATAGTCCTTCCTTGTCTTCTTCAAAGTAAGACTATTTTTTCTACCCTTAACCACTGAATGAAAAAACTTTGAGTTTACTTCCCCTTCCATAAACCATTTCACTCCATATTTTTGCTTTCAAAATGATTCCTTCTTCTTATAGGCTCTAATCAGCAATGCGTTAACTTCATTTAAGGAAGTTCTATTCAACTCATTATTATCAGTAATTAAGTTGGCCTCTAAATCAGCTACTCTGCCTTCTAGATCTTTAACCTTATCAAAAGTATTGCCAATAGTAGTCTTAGACCATTCGGACAACTTCTTACAAGTATTATTCTGTTTTAAATGAAATCTCCACATTGGTGATCCATGTACATCAATACCCCAAGCTTGTTCCACCATTGCTTTGAAGTCTTCTTGTTCCGTCCAGAAATCTAGAAATCTAAAGTACTTTACAGGTTCCCTTTCTATTGATTTTGCCATAGTAAAGAGTGGGAATGGTCAGATCCTGTCCTGATCAAGTGATTTACACTAGTATAATCAAACAAGTTCATCCAGTTATGATTTACTAGAACTTTGTCCAATCTTTTCCATATCTTCTTTGCAGGACACCATCCATTACACCAAGTAAAATTTGAACCAGAGAAACCATGGTCTAACAGTTTACAATCCATAATACATTCAAGAAATGGTAGGCTCTTGGTCATACTATATGGCCGACCACCTTTCTTCTCACAAGGATCCAAAATACAGTTGAAATCTCCACCAATTAACCAAGGAATGTTGTACTTATATGCAATTTTCTTCAAGTTATCCCAAAGTTCTTTCCTCTAATCTGAATCACACTTAGCATATACAGAAGAAATTAGTACTGCAACTCCATCCCAACTGACAGAACATGTGACTTGTTGTTCATTCTCCTCTATCACACTACAATTCACTGAATCATTCCAAAAGATCTATATTTTACTATTGCTATTTGAATGAGCATTTTGAAAACCTAGAATTCTCCTGTATTTATCTAAGTTATCAGCTTTATGGAATAGCTCACATATAGCTACAAATGGGATATTTTATGATCTGACTAATTGATTTAATCTCTCTAGGGCACCATTAGAGTTAATGCCTCTAATATTCCAAAAGAGAGACTTAATCATTGGATATATTTGACAAGTGTTTTGCCTGTGAAGATCCCACATACTGTTGTTTAAGGTGCTTACCGCCCCTTCCTCGTGTTGTTTGGCTGCCCTCTCTGTTATTTCCTCTATCTCTACCCCTGCCCCTACCTTTGATGGAATTGTCAACCTCTGAGGTCACATTAACATCCACCAGTGATTGTGAGCAAAAAGTCTCCACCAATATGTTTTCTTGAACATCAAGTATTGCACCATTAGATTCCTCTATTAGATTTGTAGATTCTTCACTTGCTTTTCCATCACTATCCACAGTTGAATATTCATCACTTGCCCATTCTCCATATTATATTCAAAACCACTACTCTATTCCTCTTCCAAATTTGTGCCATTAATTAGTTTAAGATAGTTGTTTTGGATTTCTCCATGATCAACTCCAATAGTGGTCTCACTAGTTTGCTTATTCAAGTTGGTTTGATTAATATCACTTTGCGGGTAAGATACATTTGGTTGTGCCACATGTTTCATTGTATGCCCATTCTCTCTTTGCATTGAGATATCCATATTGTCAACCATTTCTTTCTTATCTTGGCTTGTGGCATATGGGTTATTATTACCTTCTGCCTGGACCACACTTGCCTCCTCAATTTTATTTTTTCTTTGTTTCTTCGTTCTATTCCTCTTTTTTTGCTTGTTATTTGCCTCAGTGTAGTTTTCCGTGTGATATTTATTGCCTTCATCTTGGCCCTCCTTTGTTACAAGGCATGTAGTGTTGTTTTCATCATCTTCTAGTTTCCTTTTTCCTTTTCCTGGAACCTCCTTAATTGTTGGGAACTGTTGAGTATCTTTAGGCTCAATGACACTGATGCCAATATTTCCTCCAACCTTTTGTACTGTTGTTGCCTCTTGGATTCGATCACCTTGATTATATTCCTTGGCTTGTTGATATTTTGTTGTTTCTTTATTCGCCTTTGTTGAATTATAAATATTTGTACTCTGATGATCTTCCTTGTTTTGGTGCTTGGTGGTTGGACCAAACTTCATTTTTGATCCATTTCTTCTATTCACAGTTTAGAATTCATCATCAACTTTGTTTTGTGCTTCTTTCTTTTTTTGTTCCTCGCTTTGTACCTTGATTCTTTCATCCCAGATTTTGTTTCTGCACTGAATTTTAAGATGTCCTTGTATTTTACAGTACATACAGTAACTTGGAACTTTTTCATATTCAATATCGAGCCACTTGTCATCATCGGTTCCATCTATTCTTTTATATCCCAACCATATCTGGTCAAGTCTTGGTTGTCATGTCAGGAGCAACCGCAACGCCAATCTCTCTTACCATCCTCGAGACAATTTTCCACTTGAACAAATATCAAGGTAATTCATGAATTAAACTCCAGACCGGTACAATGGTTGTTTCCTCTTTTGGTTTAAAATCCCGTGTCCATTTTAGAATTTTTATTGGTGCATCCCCAATGTCTATGTATTCTTTGAATCGGATGTGATTATAATCTACTTCATTAGAGAAATCAATTTAAATATGCTGGGAGTCAAAATATGAAATTTTAACAACACTAATCATATGAAACTTCCTAAAAAACAATTTCCTAATCTCCTCTATCGTAGGTTTCCCTCTCAAGAACTTACCAATGATAGTAAATTTGCATTCCTTAGATACATTTATGAAATAATCTTCGGCAGAAAAGAAAACACTTGGCTTACCTAGGTAAGAACCATGTCTTATTTCGATGGCAGATTTACCATTAGTTAAAGTTTTTAATTTTTCTGGAATTGTGGCTGCAAATGATGGTTTTGACACCATCTAATCATTACTCCTTCTGGTTGATGGTTCATGAGCTATGTTGTTCCCCGGAGGAAATTTCACAGTCTGCATGTTTTCTTGTGTTGAATTTTGGGCTATTGCGGTAGAATTTGGCTGGGTTCTTTTATTAAATGAGGCTGTTGATGTGTATCTGTGATATTTTCGATGTGTTTGTCATTCCGGCGAGTTGGTTTGTCAAAATTTGATGAAAGTTTAGGTTGTTGAGGAATAGTGGTTGAGTTAGCTGGTTTGGGTAGTGTTTTGCTGGTGAGGTTTTTAGTTGATCCATTACCATCAGCTTCCTCTTTGTCGGTTGGGGTTTTATTTTTCTAGTGTTATTTGGAGTTTTTAGTCATTATAGGCAGGTTTGTAGGTGGTGGAATGGTGTTAATAGGATTGGGTAGGTGCGTTGTCGATTTCTCATTGTTTGAGTCTGGTGGGGCAGGTGGATGTGTAGGGGTAGGGTCTTTGGATAGCATTAAATTATTCATGTAACCTTAAAAAAAGAGTTAGAGATATAGAGAATTTGCATTTCAATACTCATCTTTTCAATACTCATCTTTTCACTATTTTATTGGAGATGAATATTGCGTACCAGCAGGTAGTAGGGATTGCTGGAAGGCTAGAAGGCATTCTGACTCAGGATAGAGAGGAGAGAGAGAGGCCAAGAGGTCTCGAGAGTTTGGAACTTATAGTGGTACTCGTGCCCCAGGTGCAGCTCGTCAGGGCAGGGGTTATAAGAGTCGCCCTGTTTATTCAGGACTTCCAGACGCCAGCGGTGCTCCGGCCACTACTAGGCCCCAAGATCCTTATTATGCACCGCCAGTGTCTAGTATGCCTCATGTATGGGGTGCTATCAGTGGTCAGTCCAGTCGATTAGGCCTAAGCTAGTTGCAGCAGCCACGTCCTTCGAGAGCTTGTTTTGACTGTGGTGACACTCGTCATGTGATGAGGGATTGCCCCAGATTTAGGAGGGGTACGCTTCCACAAATTTCTCAGGCACCGCGTGCTCCACCAGGTCCTCAGGCTATGATTACAGCATCAGCTACCACTCTACCTGCACCGCCAGCTAGAGGTGGAGATTGAGTGGGTATAGGTCGCCCTAGAGGGGGAGGCCAGGCCAGGTATTATACCCTTCCTGCTAGGACAGAGGCAGTTGCACCAGATTCTGTTATCACAGGTATTGTTCCGATCTGTCATAGAGATGCACCAGTCTTATTTGATCGAGGCTCTACTTATTCCTATGTGTCATCTTATTTTGCCTTATATTTGGGTGTATCTCGTGATTCTCTGAGTTCATCTATTTATGCATCTACACATGTGGGTGATTCTATTATTGTTGACCGTATGTATCGGTCGTGTTTGACTATGGCATTGATTTGTTACCGGGCACTCAGTCCATTTCTATTCCACCTTATCGTATGGCCCCACCAGAGTTGAAAATATTAAAGGAACAGTTGCAAGAGTTTCTCGATAGGGGCTTCATTTGGCCTAGTGTGCCGCCTTGGGGTGCTCTTATCCTGTTTGTAAAGAAGAAGGATGGTTCTATGCGAATGTGTATTGATTATCGCCAGTTGAACAAGGTTATAGTAAAGAACAGGTATCCATTGCCACGTATTGATGACCTATTTGACCAACTTCAGAGTGCTAGAGTGTTCTCTAAGATCGACTTGTGTTCAGGTTATCATTAGTTGAAGATTCGGGAGCCAGATATTTCGAAGACTGCTTTCAGGACTCGGTATGGTCATTACGAGTTCCTTGTGATGTATTTTGGGCTGACCAACGCCCCAACAACATTCATGCACTGATGAACAATGTATTTCAGCCCTATCTTGACTCTTTTGTCATTGTGTTTATTGACGACATTCTCGTGTACTCCCGGAGTCGGGAGGATCATGAGCAACACCTGAGGACTGTGCTTCAGACCTTGAGAGAAAAGAAGTTATATGCAAATTTTTTGAAGTGTGAATTCTGGCTAGATTCAATGGCATTTTTGGGTCATGTGTTATCGCGTGAGGAGATCAAGGTAGACCCGAAGAAGATTGAAATAGTGCAGAGTTGGCCCAAACCTTCCTCAGTTACGAATATCCGGAGTTTTCTTGGCTTGGCGGGATATTACCGTTGATTTGTAAAGGGTTTCTCGTCTATTGCAGCACATATGACCAGATTGACCCATAATGGTGCTCCGTTCAGGTGAACCGAGGATTTTGAGGAGAGCTTTTAAAATCTCAAGACTGCTTTGACTACAGACCTAGTATTAGTGTTGCCTACTCGATCGGGGTCCTATACGGTGTATTGTGATGCATCGCGTATTGGGCTCGGCACGATGTTGATGCAGGATAGTACATCTAGATAGCTAAAGGTGCATGAGAAGAATTATCATGTCCACGATCTTGAATTAGCAGCTATTGTTCATGCCTTGAAGATCTGGCGGCACTATTTGTATGGTGTTCCTTGTGATGTTTTCACTGATCATCGGAGTCTACAACATCTGTTTAAACAGAAGGACCTTAACTTGTGACAACAGAGATGGTTGGAGTTGCTTAAGAATTATGACATCACCATTCTCTATCATCCCGGGAAGGCCAATTTGGTTGTCGATGCCTTGAGTCGCAAGGCGGAGAGTTTGGATAATTTAGCATATTTACCCGTAGCATAGAGGCCTTTAGCATTAGATGTTCAAGCCTTGGCCAACCAGTATGTTAGATTAGATGTTTCCGAGCCGAGCAGAGTGTTATCTTGTGTGGTTTCTCAGTCTTCTCTTTATGATCGTATGAGGGAGCGTCAGTATGATAACCCCTACTTGCTTGTCCTGAAGGACACGGTTCAACACAGTGATGCCAAGGAAGTTACTATAGGAAATGACGGTGTATTACGGATGCAGGACAGGCTATGTATGCCCAATATAGATGGGCTACGTGAGTTGATTATCCATGAGGCTCACAGTTCACGGTACTCCATTCATCCAGGTGCCGCGAAGATGTATCAAGATTTGAGGCAGCATTATTGGTGGAGGTAGATGAATAAGGACATAGTGGAATATGTAGCTCGTTGCCCCAATTATTAGCAGGTGAAGTATGAGCATCAGTGACCGGGTGGATTGCTTCACAAGTTAGAGATTCCAGAATGGAAATGGGAGCGGATCACTATGAATTTTGTTGTTGGGATCCCACGGACTCAGAGTAAGTTCGATGCAGTTTGGGTGATTGTGGATATATTGACCAAGTCAACTCATTTCATTCCTGTGGTTACTACTTACTCTTCAAAGCAGCTGGCTCAGGTTTACATACGTGAGATTGTCATGCTTCATGGCGTGCAGGTATCTATCATCTCTGACCGGGGTACACAGTTTACATCACGGTTCTGGAGAGCCATGTAACGAGAGTTGGGTACTCGGGTGGAGTTAAGTATAACATTTCACCCTCAGACGGACGAGTAGTCCGAGTACAACAACAACAACAACAACCGAGTAGTCCGAGTGCACTATTCAAATATTGGTGGATATGCTTCTTACGTGTGTGATAGACTTTAGGGGTTCCTGGGATCAGTTCTTGCCACTTGCGGAGTTTACCTACAACAAAAATTATCAATCGAGCATTCATATGGAACCATATGAGGCTTTCTATGGTAGACGGTGCTGGTCTCCAGTGGGTTGGTTCGACCCGATCGAGTCTAGGCTATTGGGTACATATTTGGTTCAGGATGATTTCGAAAAGGTTAAATTAATTCAGGATCGACTCCGTACAGCCCAGTCCAGGCAGAAGAGTTATGCGAATCGGAAGATTTGCGACGCTGCATTCATGTTTGGGGAGCAGGTTTTGCTCCGGGTTTCTCCCATGAAAGGTGTTATGAGGTTCGGAAAATATGGCAAGTTGAGCCCTAGGTATATCTGGCCTTTTGAGATTCTTGAGAGGGTTGGAGAGATGACTTACAGACTTGCACTACCACCTAGTCTCTCTATAGTACATTTAGTGTTCCATGTTTCCATGCTCCGGAAGTATCACGACGATCCGTCTCATGTGTTAGACTTCAGCTCGGTCCAGTTGAATAAGGATCTATCTTTTCATGAGGAGCCACTGGCCATTTTGAACAGGTAGGTTCAAAAGTTGAGGTCAAAGAACACATCTGTGAAGGTTCAGTGGAGGGGTCATCCGGTGGAGGAAGCGACTTGGGAGACCGAGCATGATATGCGCAACCGTTATCCTCATCCTTTCACCACTTCAGGTATGTCTCTATACTCATTCGAGGATGAACGTTTGTTTTACGAATGGGAGGATGTAACGACCCGACCGGTCGTTTTGAGAGTACTAGACCTGAACCCCTATTTACTGCTCCATTTATTTCATTTTGTGGTTATGTAACTTGCCGGGAGGATTTGTTTTTGGTTTCGGGGGAAAAGGGACACATAGTCCCTAAAATGGAAGTTTAAGTCGTAGGAATTGACCATAAATTAAATTGTGTGAAGACGATTCCGGAATGGAGTTTCGATGGTTCCAATAGCTCCGTAGGTGATTTTGGTCTTAGGAGCATGTTCGGATATTGAATTGGAGGTTTGTATGTCAATTTAGCGTCAATTGGCGAAAGTTGGAAAATTGGATGATTTTTGGAAAGTTTGATCGTGAGTGGACTTTTTGATATCGAGGTCAGATTACGATTCCGGAAGTTGAAGTAGGTCCGTAATGTCAATTATGACTTGTGTGCAAACTTTGATGTCAATTGGAGTTGATTTGATAGGTTTTGGCATCGGATGTAGAAGTTTGAAGTTTTAAAGTTTATTAGGCTTGAATCGATGCGCAATTCGTATTGTTAGCGTTGTTTAATGTGATCTAAAGGCTCGACTAAGTCTGTATGATATTTTCGGACTTGTTGGTAAGTTTGGTTGCGGTTCCGAGGGCCTCGGGTACATTCTGGATGGTTAACGGATCAAATTTGGACTTGTGAGAATGTCTGAAGGCACCAGTTCTGGTGTAATCGCACTTGCGCAAGATTGACCGCAGGTGCGAGCCCGCAGAAGAGAGAAATTCAGCGAAGATGCGGGGCTGGGGGAATTGGCCGGTGGTCGCAGATACGACGTGAAGGCCGCAGAAGCGGAGTCGCTTCTACGGAAGAGTGATCGCAGAAGCGGCGAAGAAATTGGAACCGCATAAGAGGCTGGGAGCCCGCAAAAGCAAATCCGGAGGAGCGGATGAGGAGACCGCAGGTGTGAGGGTAACCGCAAAAGTGGATAAGTTGTCGCTTATGCGACGCCGCAGATGCGGTTAAGTTTCCAAAAGCGGAAGTGCTGGACAGAACACTTAAATACAAGGGTTCGTGATTTTGCTCATTTTAAAATATTTTGAGCTCGGGTCTTGGCGATTTTTTAGATCACTTTCGAGGGATTTCTTGAGGTAAGTCTCTTGTACTTATTTTTATCAATAATGTTGTTTCCCCATTGATTTTACCACCTAGATTGTGTGTGTTTAAGATGGAATGTGGGAGTTTGAGGCTAGGGATTTGGAGAGTTTAATTTGGGGATTTGAGTGGCGACTTGGTGTCGGATTTTGGTAATTTTTATATGGGTGAACTCGATATCGAATGAGTATTCGTATTTTGTGACTTTCACCTGATTCCAAGACGTGGGCTCGGGTCGACTTTTTGGGGCGGTTTTTCGATTCTTTGCTAAAGTCGTAGATTTATGATTTAAATTAGTTTCTTGTAGTTGTATTCATGATATGTAATTGCTTTTGGCTAGATTTGGGTCATTCGGAGTCGCAAAATCGAGGGAAAGGCATCCTTATCGATTGATTGAGCGAGCTTTGAGGTAAGTGACTTATCTAACCTTGGGGGGGGGAGGAATCCCCTTAGGATTTAGTACTATTATAATAATTTGTGATATGTGAACACCATGTACGTTAGGTGACGAGTGCGTACACAGGCTGATTATGGAAATTCTATTTTTTATGAGTGGATTTCTTTTAAATTCCCTAACCGAGTTGCCTTAGCATGTATAGCTGTCATGTTTAGCCTAGTATCGCATGTCTACGTGTCTTAACCTTACTTGAAATTCGTACAACATGCTTAGTTGAATTACATGTTTCCTTGATTATTGTATTCGGTTTTTAATTGTAGGATTCATTGCCGTAAATTCGTGGTTTCATAATTTATGAGTTGCATATTTACTTTGGGACTATGAGGCGATACCTCAGAAGATCCCCTTGTTTTGCATATTTACTTTGGGACTACGAGGCGGTGCCTCGGGAGATCCCTTTGTCTTGCATATTTACTTTTGGGACTACGAGGCGGTACCTCGGGAGATCCCCCTGTTGAGCATTTACATTTGGGTTATGCGGCGATACCTCGGGAGCGCCCCTGTTGTTTACCTCTATTTGATGTGCTGTTATTTCATGAAACTTCTCGTTGTTAAATTCTCAGTCATTTCAAAATATTATTATATCTTCTTCCTTGCTTATATGTTAAACCAGTAGGTCCCTGACCTAACCTCGTCACTACCTTACCGAGGTTAGGCTTGGCACTTACTGGGTACCGTTGTGGTTTACTCATACTACACTTCTGCACATCTTTTTGTGCAGATCGAGGTTCTTCCTACCAGACTAGATACCAGTGAGTTGGACCGTTCGTGGAGACTTCAAGGTATATTTGTCAGCGTCCGCAGACCTCGGAGTCCCCTTCTATTCTTATTATGTTGTTTCCCCTTATTCTTCTTAGACTTTAATGTATAGAGACACTTAGTATTTTTTCTTAGAAGCTTGTGACTTATTTCTACCGGGTTTTGGAAGTTGTAATTACTAAATCGCAGTTTTTATTTATATATCATGTGTTGAGATTGGAGTTCAGTTTATTATTCAATTATTCCGTAAATTGTTAGGTTTATCTAGTCTTAGAGATTAGGTGCCATCACGACATCCTACAGAGTAAAATTGGGGTCGTGACACAAATCTTGAATTCACCTTAGACTCTATTATTGATGCGTCTTGCTGATAGAAAGTAAACATTTTTCAAACGGTTTTCTCAGTCGAAACTTACCGTACTTCATGAGTATTTGTTTTCCTCGAAAAAAGTAGAGTGATGAGTATTTTTATTTGATTACCTTGTAAAATCAAATATGTGTCGTGGGATCAAGTAATTAGAAAAAAATGGAATTGCAATAGCCTATTGGAGCAAGATGGACACACAACTTATACACCATTCTGAAGATGGAGGACAGTGAAAAATGCAGAACTCCGGAGGCAGGTAGTAAAAACTTATCCATACTTTTAGGTGTTTACATCATACCATGCTAATTTATCATATTATGCGATAATTAAATGAGAATGCATATTAATTAACTATGATTTAGTGACAATCATGTTTGTACATATATCTTGTATTAATTGAATTGGTGTAAAAATCTTAAATTCTTTGTAGGTGAAGGGGCAATGGTACTGATTGCACCAAGATGCTGCGATTTTAAATGAAAATGAAAGTTAAGAAACCGTGTAATGATCGCATCAAATGTGGTAATTATTGTAGTAACAATATAAAAGGATTAGTAAAACAGTTTTACCAAGTGAAATTGTAATAAGGATTATTTAAAGAAATAGCAGTAAGATTAACCTTTTGTGTCTTGCAATATCTTGAATCACATCTTATATTTATCCCTCTTCGTGTGATCAAGCTAGCAAGACAAAAACGTGAATCTATTCGTTTCCACTTTGAGATGGTACAAAATAGGATCCAATGTGATAGGAAGAGACACAAAATAGAGAATTCTATTTTCCCAATTCACTAAAACACTGTTGTATGGAAATTTGTCTTCACTTTCCTCAACAAGACAGAAAAAAATGAAAGAACATTCTCTTAATCAACTAAAACAGCATCTTAGTCCTGTACCTATATATATTTACATATGGTGCTGGACTTCCTTCTAAATTATGAGTATACACAGATCTTGAAACTATGTTAAGGCTTCTAGTCTTTCTTAATCAATTCTCAGTTCTATTTGTTGAATCCTACAACTTTTCTTTTCCTTCATTTGATGTTGAAAGTTGCAGCAATGGCAGAAACTTAACATGCTGGGGATCTGTCACTGCTGCTAATGAAACTCTTAACCTCACACCTGATCAGCCACAGAACAATTCCAACAAAGTTGGAAGAGTCTTGTTCAGTCAGTCCATACCTATGTGGCCTGCCTCTTTTTCCACCATTTTTGCTATAAGGATTTTGACAAATCAATCCATTTCTGGTGATGGAATGGCATTCCTCATTGCACAAGACGATAAGCCTTCCCCATCGCATAGTTATGGCTCGTTTATAGGAATTCTTGATCCATCAACTCAAAGTCAGCTCCTAGTATATATAACTTGGACTTAAAGTTGGTTGTTTTCAATTCTTGATCCATCACCTCTCAGACTTTCTTCTTTTAATATGCAGGGCGCGCGCTTCATCAGCTGGCTGTGGAGTTTGATACATATAGAAACGAACGCGAAATTGATGGAAACCATGTTGCTATTGTGACTACAAATATGGAGAGTCCTGTGGCAGTTAAAAGTTTAAATGATATTGGGATTGATCTAAGGAGTGGAAGAAATATAACAATCAAGATTGACTATGACGGATGGGCTAAAGTTCTTGAAATTTCTGTAGCATATGCAGGACAACCTTTAGTGAACTTTCTAAGCCAAGAAATCATCATGCAAGAAATAGTTCCACATAATGCTTATGTTGGATTTTCGGCTTCCACTGCTTATTTCTCAGAGTTACATCAAGTTCTTAACTGGAATTTCACATTGTATGAATTACCAGAAAGATCTCTAAAGTATGGCCTTGATCCAGAAAAGGAAAAGATAGCTCTATTGGTTGCTATTCCTGTGGTGGTTGTCTTGTTAGCTGTGGCTGTATCGTTTCTCATTTCAGCTCGTAAGGATAGAAAAGAAAGACTTCAGAGGAAAGAGGACATCGAAATGCTAACAAGAACTGCAGCCAATGCTCCACAGATTTTTACTTATAGGAGACTTTCCAATGCTACTAAAAACTTCAGCAAAGATAAAATATTGGGAACTGGAGGCTTTGGAAGTGTTTACAAAGGGGTGTTTTCTGATCCTCCTACAACTATAGCTGTTAAACGAATCAACGCAACATCTAACCAAGGTTTGTTTTCCATTAAGTTCCCCTAATGTGAGACACTATTATTAAAATTTTAACATTTACCTAGTAGTTATAAAATGTAATGGTTGTTATACTAGGTGAGAAGGAATATTTGGCTGAAATATGTACAATTGGGCGCCTAAGGCACAAAAACTTGGTGCAGTTACAAGGTTGGTGCCATGATCGCGAGCAACTCCTATTAGTCTATGAATACATGCCTAATGGAAGTCTTGATAAATACATTGGCAAAATCTTTCTTGATTGGGATACCAGATTCAAGATTTTATCAGGATTGGCATCAGCACTAGTGTATCTTCATGAAGAATGTGGGAATCCTATAGTACACCGAGATGTTAAGCCAAACAATGTGATGTTAGACGCCGAGTATAATGCTCATTTGGGTGATTTTGGGCTAGCAAGATTACTCCAAAATGAGAACTTTGTTACAACAATGGTGGCTGGCACTCCAGGATACCTAGCCCCGGAAGTTAGCTACACAGGAAGGGCCACCCCGGAATCTGATGTCTATAGCTTTGGAATGGTTGTTTTAGAAGTGGTTTGTGGACGACGATCAAAAGGGATCATGGAAGAAAATAGCTTGGTGGAATGTGTATGGAGTTCATATGAGAAAGGTGCATTATTGCAATGTATGGACCAAAAACTTGAAGGAAATTTTGATAATGCAGAAGCTATGAGGTGTTTGATCACTGGATTAGCATGTTTACACCCCGACAGAATTCTCCGGCCTAAAATGAGAAAAGTGGTGCAAGTGTTCATGAATCCTGATGAGCCATTGATGAAATTGCCCGAGTCTCGGCCTAGTGTTGTTTGTGTTTCATGGCATTCTTCTCCGTGTTCAACAATGACAATAACAACAACTACAACAACAGATTATACCCCTGTTGGAGTTAACATGGAGATCATTCCTGATGAGGTCACAGTCTCATATGAATATGCTTATGAAACAAAGAAATATTAAACAGTAAAGACATGGAATTGAAGTACTTCTAGGACACTCATGTAGATTGAGTCGTGAAAATATTTTCTATATATATTAGGGCGGTGTAGATAATAAATCTGCATCGAGAAAATAATCCAGATCGAAAGATATTGCAACAATCGTAGTATTTGATTTCAAATAATATGAGTGTACAATCTCTATCAATCCTTTGATTCTTCTTTCCAATAGTAAATATATCCAAGGGCCTTTGAGCTTGAGCTTGAATATGTAGTTGTTACCACGAACGATGATCTTGAATTCAACTAGCACAAACTTTGATTTGAACTCGTATTCCTTGAATCTTGATTCGTTCTTCGTTCTTGAGCTTAAACTTGATTTGTTCTTCGTTCTTCAGCTTGAACTTGATTTGTTCTTCGTTCTTGAGCTTGAACTTGATTGCTTGAAGCTTGAAACTTATGGAGGAATTTGTAACGTTTGATCCACGAGCTCTTTCTTGCTTCTTGTTATAACTTCTGGTGTCTTTTCTAGGTTATGAATACCCTTATTTATAGTTGTGGAAGGGAAGAGTTATGATAAGAATAAACTCTTTCTAACCAGTCAAATTGAAATGTGATAAGGCCGCATTTGATTGGCCAGAACATGTCACTTGCACACGTGGCGCGGTTTCATTGGCCTTTTAATTTAGCTTGGCATGCTTTGTCATTTTGACACGTGGCACGATCCTATTGGCTCTTCAGTTTAACTTGGCACGCCATGTCATTTGACATGGCACCAAACTGGGCCTCTAGGAAGATGATATATTGGGTTCAATGAAGTGGGTTCATCGTCTTTAACCAAGTTAAATGGGCTAGCCCAAAGGATTAACACTTATTTATTTAACCCTTATAAATTGGACATATACAATTGATCTAATTATATTACCCCATAATATTTATTTGGACCAAAATATATTTAATTTAAAGTATAGTCCAAATTATTTTATGAATTTAATTCTCATTAAATTTATATGCCTACAAATGCCTCCTACTTCAAGACTTGTTAAAATATCAACTTATCAAAGACGAGGCATGAAGTAGCGTGCTTAAATGTTTTGAGCAACTCGCACATCGCTTTTCATAGAGATAAAAAGCTATAAATTTTCAAGCTTTTCAAATTAAATCGTTTTTTTCCGGTGTATAATCCATGCCAAGACCTTAATTTAAATCAACTAATTCATGTGAGCAAATAGCAAAATCAGAGATAAGCTCATATAAGACAAAATAATTCATGGAAACTTTAAGTCAAATTGTTCCACGTAATTAAGGTCAAGTGACCAAAGACCAAAAAGTGTACTATTATTTTAATATACACCTGGTCTTTATATAGGCTTTCATTTGCAAAGAACTGAGCAACTCAATATGAAAAGATTTGTGAGTAGTTTCCACATTAATGTTGGACGCGTCGACGACTGCTTTTTCCTCCAGCCTTTACGTGGTTTAAACAAGGAAGCTATTTGATTCCTTGTTGAAGTCAGCCACTCACGCCTAATCCATATTGGAGACAAACTGTAGTTGCTGCCTTAGCACTGATCCCATATCGACAAAAGGACCTTCAATGTCACCTTTCAGCACTTATATAAAGTCGTCTGCTCATGTTTATTGAGCATAAACCCGCGGTATTCGCAAAGTCGATCTTACTTCGACTTCTAACGTTTAGGAAGTTTGTGCAAAGGTAATTTTTTTTTCTTTAATTCTTCTGCTTTTTTTGTCTTTGTTTTATAGGTTGAACGAGAAGGATTTGTTCTTGTTTAACAAGATGGTCTATGCATGAAGAAGGTATGGGTACTCATCCTCGCCCGAATAGAGAAATTATTCTCAAGGTGGCTCGAATATCGGAGAGATTACTCTCAAGGTGATCCGACTATCTGAGAGATTACTCTCAAAGTGGTCCGACTATCGGAGAGATTACTCTCAATGTAGCCCGATAATTGGAGAGATTACTCTCATGGTGACCCGACTATCAGAGAGATTACTCTTAATGTGGCCCAACTATCGGAGAGATTACTCTCAATGTGGCCCGATTGCTGGAGAGATTACTCTCAATGTGGCCCGATTGCTGGAGAGATTACTCTCAAGGTGGATCAACTATCGGAGAGATTACTCTCAATGTGGTCCGACTACTAGAGAGATTACTCTCAAGGTGGCCTGACTATTGGAGAGATTACTCTCAAGGTGACCCGACTATCGAAGAGATTACTCTCAAGGTGATCCGACTATCGGAGAGATTACTCTCAATGTGGCCCAACTATCGGATAGATTACACTCAATGTGGCCCGACTACTGGAGAGATTACTCTCAAGGTAGCATAACTATTGGAGAGATTACTCTCAAGGTGACCCGACTATCGGAGATTACTCTCAAGGTGGCCCAACTATCGGAGAGATTACTCCGAAGGTGGCCCGACTATCGGAGAGATTGCTCTCAAGGTGGCCCGACTATTGGAGAGATTACTCTCAATGTGGCTCGATTATCGGAAAGATTACTCTCAAGATGACCCGACTATCAGAGAGGTTATTCTCAAGGTGGCTCAACTATCAGAGAGATTGCTCTCAGGGTATAAAGGGATGGGTACTCATCCCCACCCAAAAACCGAAGGCCATTTCAGGATGCAAAGGTTCATACGGCATATCGAAGTACAAGTCTATGGCAACAAATAGATGGTGAAATCCTCAACATCATATGGAGGACAAATCCATGGCAACATATAGAAGTTTAAATCCATAAAGAGGCCAACTTAAGGTGCAAAGAGACATAAATGTCCACCTTAATATTGGAAAGTTATAATACCTTTTAAGGACAAACCCACGAAGAGGCCAACTTAAGGTGCAAAGAGACATAAATGTCCACCTTAATATTGGAAAGTTATAATACCTTTTAAGGACAAACCCACGAAGAGGCCAACTTAAGGTGTAAAGGGACTTAAATGTCCACCTTACAATTAAACAATTATAGTTCTTTTAAGGACAAACCCACGAAGAGGCCAACTTAAGGTGCAAAGGGACTTAAATGTCCACTTTAAGATTGAAAAATTAGAAAGCTTCAACTCAAAAACTCTGTGGTTTGACGACATTGACTTGAACATTTGGAAGCTTTGAAGATTTGGCGGACTTTGCAGACTTCAACTTGAAGAGTGGTGAACTTTAAAAATTCAACTTGAAAAACGAGCAGACTTGAAGACTTCAACTTGAAAATTTGGAGAGTTTAAACAATTCAACTTTAAGACCGACGAATTTGAAGACTTCAACTTGAAGCCGACAAACTTGAAGACTTCAACTTGGAGATTTGGAGGGCTTAAATATTTCAACCTGAAGAGCGGCAAACTTGAAGAGCAGAGAACATGAAGACTTCAACTTGAAGACCGATGGACTTGAATATTTCAATTTGGAGACTTCAACTTGGAGGGCTTAATTATTTTAACTTAAAGAGAAACCAACTTGAAGATCGGCGGATTTAAAGATTTGGCGAACATAAAGACATAGTGAATCCATGAACTTCAGTGCAAATACTTGATAGCCTACTAAAAGACTATAATCATTTTATTGAAGACACCAATTTACCATAGCGGCTTGCCGCCTTTAAATCAAATGGGATCCAAAGTTTAACAGAAGAATGATATCTCAGCTCGATTTTCAAGTGCTAATTGAATGAATTACATTCCATCGTACTTCGTTCAGACAACGATTGGGGAATTATGTATCTTTTGAACTTATACAACTAAACTTAGAATGAAACTCTAAGCTGCCTACGTACCTCGGTGAAGAGGATCAAGTCATACATTAGTTCAAAATGAGTGATATTTTTTATATTTTATGTCCTAACTTTTGCCAAGGACGTCTCTTTCGAAGTTTTCAACCTAGCGGTTTTTTTTATGTCCTAACTTTTGCCTAGGCCGTCTCTTTCGAGGTTTTCAATCTAGCAGATTTTTTTTGTTTTGGTGGTGGGTCGTACACAGTTTAGACTTATGTGGGCCAGGAGTGTAGGAGCAAGAAAGTTTAGGCTTGTGCATCAAGGAGCGTTGCAACTTCAAGGGTAATACTTCTTCAAAAACTTGCCCTTGATAAGGCCGATTCTCATGCCATCTGCATCAACCAACTTGTAAGCCCAACTTGAGTAAGCTTCTTGCACGACATATGGCTCATCCCATTTTGAAGTGAACTTTCCTACATGTTTATGGGAAGTAATAATGGGTCTTCGTATGACAAGGACTTAATCTTCTACTCGAAAGGATCTCGGGCGAACTCTTTTATTGAAGGCGCGAGACAATCGAGCTTGATAAAATTCAAGACTCTGTTGAGCTTCCAACCTCTTCTCATCAAGAGCATCCAACTCTGCTAATTGAAGTCGAGCATTTTCTTCATCAATGATCCCTTCTTGAATAGCTAATTATAATGAAAGTATTTGACGCTCGAGTGGTAAGACGGCTTCGACTCCATAAATGGGTGCATAAGGGGTCGCTTGTGTTGGCGTGCGGTAAGTTGTCCTATATGCCCACATAGCTTCTTTTATATGGTCATGCCAATCTCGTTTGGATTTGGAGATAACTTTCTTTAATAAGTTGCATAGAGTCTTGTTGAATGCCTCAGCTAGACCATTAGCGGCAGCATTGTACATAGAAGAGTTACGTTGCTTGAAGCCAAAGAGATCACAAATCTTATTCATCAACCTATTGGCAAATGGCCTGCCATTATCCGTTATTATGTAACGAGCAATGCGAAAGCGATAGATTATGTTTACTCGAATGAAACTTGCAACATTTTCCTTCTTTACTTCCTTAGGGTCATAGCTTCAACCCATTTTGAGAAGTAGTCAGTTGCAGCCAAGATGTATAGGTTCCCACCAGAGGACTTTGGCAGTGGTCAACAACATCCAATCCCCAAGTGTCAAACAGCTAGGATGCAATAGTCGGGTGCAACACTTCAGGAGGCTGATGAATAAAATTCGCATGGAATTGGCAAGCCTTTGCATCTTCGAGTGTAGTCCAAGCAATCTTTTACCATCGTTGGCCAATAATATCCCATCATTTTTATATGAAAGTGGAGCTTTGGTCTAGACTGGTATGACCCACATATCCCAGAATGCGCTTCTTGTAAAACTTGGAGTGCTTCATCTTCCCCTAAACATCGCAAGAGTACTCCCTCAAATGATCTTCAATATGAAGTATCTTTGTAGTAAAGGAAGGGAGGTGCACGACGGTAGATTTCAGTCTTTCTCCTCGGATTTTCTGGGAGTATCCCATAGCTTAAGTAATCGATAATGGGTTGTCGTCACTCTTCCTTCTCAGCCTCAGAAACGGCCACAAGATGCTCGAGTTCATTTTCTTCACCTTCACCCTCACTTGGTGGCGGTACTACCCATTTTTGGCAGAGAGTAACTTGCGCTTGATCAGGCACGGTTAACGATAAACCTAGGGCAGCTAAAGCATCAACCTTCTTGTTCTCTTTCCTTGACACATATTGAATAGTCACATCACTGACCCACCCCATTAAGTTTTTAGCATAATCATGATATGGGCATAGTTCAGGTTTCTTGACCTCGTAACTACCTAAAAGATGGTTGATCACCAATTGAGAGTCACAAAAGACTTGTAATTGCAACCGCTTCATTTCGACAGCCATTTCAATACCAAGTATTAATTCTTGATACTCAGCAATGTTATTAGAGCAAAGTTGCGTCAACGTAAAAGAGTAGGGCAGAACTTCACCTTGAGAAGTGACAAATACTGCGCCAGCACTAGCTCCTCCGCGATGTGCAGCACCATCAAAGTACATCTTCCATGTAGTTTGAATTTCAATGACCTTTGTGTCCTCATCAAGTAGTTCGTCGGTTAGCTCCCAATCATCAGGTATAGGGTGATCTGCCAAGAAGTCTGCTAGCGCTTGTCCTTTTATTGCCTTTTGAAGGATGTACACAATTTTGAATTGTTGAAACTGGAGGTACTATCTTGCTAATCGATCATTAAGGACATGTTTTGACATCACGAACTTGATCGGATTTGCTCTAGAAACAAGACGAACGACATGAGCTTGAAAGTAGTGCTTCAACTTTTGGATTAAGAAAACTAGTGCCAAACATAACTTTTCGATTGGCGAATAATTCGACTCATTTGGTGTCATCATCCTAATCGAGTAGTAAAGGGAGTTTTCTTTCCCTTCACTATTTTCTTGGGCCAACAACACTCCAACAGACCTTTCTTGTGCTGAAATATATAGTATCAACGGCTTTCCAGGTATAGGGGATGCCAAAACTGGAGACTTCATCAAGTAAGTTTTGATGCTTTCAAAGGCATTGCTACAAGCTTGGTCCCATTTGAAAGGAACGCCTTTCTTCATGAGGCACCTCCCAGCTAGGTTTGAGATGAATCTCCTAAGGTATGCTAGATTTCCTTGCAGACTTTTCAATTCATGAATATCGCGAGGCTCAGGCATCTTCAAAATGGCATCCACTTTGTCTTGATCAATTTTGATCCCTCGATATCCGACAGTGAAACCAAGGAACTTTCCAGAAGTAACTCCAAAGGCACATTTCAATGGATTCATCCTAAGTTGGTACCTCCGGAGCAACTCAAACACCATTCTCAAGTCTTTCAAGTGGTTTCTCTTCCCTCTTGATTTTACCACCAAGTCGTCAACATAGAATTCGACGTTCTTATGGGGAAGATCATCAAAAATATTCTGCATAGCCCTTTGGTAAGTAGCACCGGCGTTCTTCAAGCCAAAAGGCATTACCTTGTAGTAATTAATACCCTTGGAGGTACGGAATACAGTAAGCTCTTCAACTTTTGGCACCATGCAAATTTGGTTATAGCCTGATGAACCATTCATAAATGACATTTCCTCGTACCCAGTAGTAGCATCGATCATCAGCTCTGGAATAGGAAACAAGAATTCATCTTTGGGACACACATTGTTGAGATCTCTGAAGTCAACGGCACACCCGAATTTGGCCATTCTTCTTCCTTACAGGGACAATACTTGAGACCTATGTTGAGTATTTAACTTCGCGAATAAATCCAGCTTCAATGAGTTTGTTAACTTCACTTTCAATCATGGGAACCAAGTCCGACCTAAAGCGCCTTTGAGCTTGCTTAACAGGACAAGTGCCATTCTTGACTGCAAGGTGATGAACTGCTACTTTAGGGTCCAAGCCATGCATCGCTTTGTAACTCCAAGCAAAGACATCCTTGAACTCCTTAAGTAACTCGATATAAGTGCTTTCTTCATCGATTGCTACTAAAGCACTTAGGTATGTGAGCCTTGGTTATTCATCTGTGCCAAGGTTAACTTCTTTTAAGGCATCAATCGCTGCCTTCACCTCTTCTTCAAGTTCCGGGTGAGCATCTTTCGTATCTTCATCTTCTTGAGGGTCCCCATCATTAAAGGATATGTGATTATACGGTGAAACATCCTCCCATTTCTCGCCATCCTCTATTAGAGATGAAACATTGTGATCGCCTTATGCAGCGATATGATACGAAGAACCCACACTTTCTTCGTCTTCATCACATTCTTCAGTGTAGACCACAGTGTATAGTTTCACCTTTAGTACCTCATCACATGAAACCATGACTTTTGTTTGTTGCCTCATTCTAGAAGGAACCAGACTTTGGAATCCTTAGAGATCTTCTGAATTTGGGGCAAAGCGGGTATTCTTGTATTTCGATAATTTCTCTGGAACGTATTCCCTTTTTTTAATGGACCAAATCTCTCAAACACAGAAGTCCTCACAGTTGAGTTTCCAAGTCGATCAAAGATAGAAGGCTTGTTAGAAGTGGCAGATTCACCTTCTACAGTGATATAATTGTTGCTCACCCTTCTTATAGAGATGTGCACTGGTAACGGTTGCTTGTATCCCAAACCTTCACGTGGGTTCCTCATCGCAATTTTTGATGGGATCTTCCCTAACTTTAACGGCTCATCGGGATTGTATCCAGCTTTAGCAAATAGCCTGTAAGCGCTAGGATCAAGGCCTTCATCTATTCGCTTTGTAGGAAGTGTCATATTCTGCAAACGATTTTGGGCCACAAACCCTGCAAGTGGCTTTGAGGACAACGTTACTGCCTCAATTCGTTTTACCGGAAGAGTTAACTCTTTTAGCATGTTAGTTTGAAGATTAGATGATTCACCTTCATATTTCTTCCTTTTAGGGACATAATGGAGCGCAAGAGTTACTTTCTTGCCATAAGATGCAATATCCTCTCTATAAGATTTATTCGAGTTAGGTTGCACCTCTTCAGTAACAGCTTTGGCTTTACCAGTAGTCACCTCAGCTCTTTTAGTTGTGGGCTCATCATTCTTGCTTTTCATGACATCACCAGCTTTTACCTCATTCACAATGCTGTTCTTCAAGTAGAACTTTGCATCGGTGAAGTGTGACTCCGCCTCGGTGAATGGCTCATCATCAACAACTATCTTCTTCTCGACTTCACCCCCGTAGTATTTTAAACATTGATGGTAGGCAGATGGAACTACTTTATTCTCATGTATCCAAGGCCTTCCAAGCAAGACGTTATATGAAGTCTTTGCATCGATCACATGCATCCATGTACTTGATTGCATATCTTCAATGGTGAGTCCCAACCTGATATCACCTATGGCCCTTTGCCCCCCTTGGTTGAATCCTTGAATCATCACACGACTTTCCGAGAGTTCGTTCATGGGAATATCAAGTTCTTTCACAATGCAAATTGGAAAGATTCGATTTATCCTTTTATCACGCATATAACCAACCAGGTACAACGAGCGCTTATAAGAAGTGTCACCTAGTAGAAGATCATCATTTGTGAACGTAACTTTTTCCTCACAAGCATTAACTTCTTGAGGAATGGACTCGATGAGCTTTTCCGAAGATGGTGTTGATGGTAGATCAGCACTCTTTTCTTCTCCTTTGTCAGCATGGCAACAAGAGACATCAATACCCTCATGGGAAATCTTCGTGCGGAACCAACTTGGTAAGAACTCCTCCAAGGTCACTGGATGTCGTGTCTTTTGAGGATGGTGCACCTCCACTTTTGCTTTTTTCAAATGCTTAACTAGATTCCATCTTCTTGGTCTTTTCACCATCATTTTCCTTATTTATTGTTCTATTGATTCTTTTCGTGGGCTCCTTTTGTGGCGCCTACGGCGAGTCACCAACGTCCAACCCTCATCATCATCATGTTCGTCTACTTTGACTTTGTTATTCTCTAGTAATTCTTCATCTTTGATTTTTTTTAAACTGCATAGCTTATCTAGACTGAATGAGCCAAAGATGATAGAGACTTGGTTCGCATTTGCCTTCTCATCTTCAAACACGATCTTCTTTTCATGGGCCAAGTCTATAACTTTGACCTTGAAGACAAAGCACTTCTCCAGAGGGTGGCTCACGAGTCGATGGTATTTGCAGTAATTTGGGTCATTCGTTTTACCAGCTTCATTTTGGCCGCTTCATCTCTGGAAGCTCAATGAGATTTAACTCGATGAGTTCTTCAAAAATTGCTGGCACATCAGAATCCAGAAATAGGTACTCCTTCTCTTGCATTTCTTTTAGAGTCAACTTTCCACTTGGTTTATCTTGAAAAGAAGTTGATTTCGTACTCTGCTTCTTGCTCACCTTCATTGTGAACTTTACAGGTGATGTGTTGACATTCATATCTTCTTTGTTTACAGACTTGGGTGCAAACTTGCTCAGTTTATTGACTTCTTGCTTGTCGTTCCTTTTGGGAAGCTCATAGATAGGCAGCCTTTCATTTCCAGCGGAGGCCATGCTTAACTCCATGTCATGGGCATGATTCGCAAGTTCTTCAAATGTGCTAGGATTTATACCTTGCAAGATATAGCGGAGTCCCCAATGCATATCTTGGATACACATCTCTATGCCCGAAGCTTCAATAAGCCTATCTTTGCAGTTGAGGCTTGCATTCCTCTAACGATTGATAAAGTCGATAATTGGTTCACTCTTTCGTTGACAAGTATTTGTAAGTTCTATCATACTCACAATACATCTCATGCTATTAAAGCAATTGAGGAATTCTTGCTCTAGTTGATCCTAGCTATCAATAGATCCAGCCTCGAGGTATGTGTACCAATCAAAAGTATTTCCTTTTAATGAGCGGACAAACTTCTTGACGAGGTAATCTCCATAAGTCCCAGCATTGTTATATGTCTCAACGAAGTGCGCCGCATGTTGCTTTGGATTGCCTTTGCCATCAAACTGTTGAAATTTTGGAGGTTGATAGCCAGCATGTATCTTCAACATATTGATCCTTGAAGTATACGGCTTTGTGTAGGTAAAGGAGGACTTGGAAACAACTTCATATTTGTTTTTTATAGTCCCTTCAATGAACTCCTTTAGTTGATTGATTGGACCTATCCCTTCCGAAGAGACTGGAATTTCCTTAGTGGATGTAACTTGTCGTGGGGGAGGATCAATCTCTTAAACTTCTGGGAATTTGCCAGGTGCATGGGTGGATTCTTCTTCCATCAAGATTCTCACCCTATATGTTAGCTTGTTAATTATAGTATCTTGATATTGCATGCACTTGGTCAAGCCAGCGATTGCTTCCGTCAAGTTTGCCAATTGCTCTTTCACAGATGAAGTGTTTGTCACCATGGCTTGCATGATTATTGTAGATGTTGGGGAGTAGCATGAATTGTCACACAGATTGATTCTCGAATACCTCACGCTATGCAGTATAAGTGGGGAAGATCCATCACTTTAAATATCATCATCTTCCTTCACAATAGAGTTCTTGGATCTGGAGAAGTCAAGCAGAGCTAGAGTTTTCTTGATCTTTTCAGCAATATCGCTTCCTCCTTCGGATACGTTCGTAGAGGATCTTGCTCTTTTTTAGGACGAAGATCCAAAAATAGGGGTTGATGCAGACGACACTTGGAGTGCTTGTTGTCCCAAAGAGCTTGCTTTGCTCCTCGTAACTGGTCCAAAGCTTCCAAAGGTAACATCGAGGATGCCTTCCACATCAGCATAGAACTTGGAGTTAGCAGCCTTGGTGGATGTTGATCTGGAGTTGATTTTTTTGAAGCCATTTCGACGTTCTTGAACTTTGGTGATTGAAAAGTTGAGATGAGAGGTAGAGATTGTCCCACCGGGCATACCAGAATTTATAGACAATAAATTTGCGTCGAGAAAATAATCGAGATCGAAAGATATTGCAACAATCGAAGTATTTTATTTAAAATAATATGAGTGTATAATCTCTATGAATTCTCTGATTCTTCTTTCCAATAGTAAATATATTCAAGGGCCTTTGATCTTGATCTTGAATATGTAGTTGTTGCCACGAACGGTGATCTTGAATTCAACTAGCAAGAACTTTGATTTGAACTCGTACTCCTTGAATCTTGATTTGTTCTTCGTTCTTGAGCTTGAACTTGATTTGTTCTTTATTCTTCAGCTTGAACTTAATTTGTTCTTCGTTCTTGGGCTTGAACTTAATTGTTTGAAGCTAGAAACTTATTGAAAAATTTGCAGCGTTTGATCCACGAGCTCTTTCTTGCTTCTTGTTATAACTTCTGGTGTCTTTTCTCGGTTATGAAGACCCTTATTTATAGTTGTGGAAGGGAAGAGTTTTGATAAGAACAAACTCTTTCCAACCAATCAAATTGAAGTGTGACAATGCCGCATTTGAGTGGCCAAAACTGTCACTTGCACACGTGGCGCGGTTTCATTGGCCTTTTAATTTGGCTTGGCATGCTTTGTCATTTTGACACGTGGCACGATCCTATTGGCTCTTCAGTTTGACTTGGTGTGCCATGTCATTTGACATGGCACCAAACTAGGCCTGTAGGAAGATGATATATTGGGCTCAATGAAGTGGGCTCATCGTCTTTAGCTAGGTTAAACGGGCTAACCCAATGGATTAAGACTTATTTATTTAATCCATATAAATTGGGCATATACAATTGATCCAATTATATTAGCCCATAATATTTATTTGGACCAAAATTTATTTAATTTAAAGTATAGTCCACATTATTTTATGAATTTAATTCTCATAAAATTTATATGCCTACAGGCGGCTCAACAAGATTGGAGGCCTAAAGCAAAATTTGATTGGAGGCCTTTGTTGAAACAAAACCTTCATATATATTTTTATTTGAAATCTATTTTTTCTAGATTTTTGAGATGCAAAGTTATTATTAATTTCTTTTATAAACCATTTAATCACTATTAAGATATTGTTGATCTTAGGAAATAAAACTAGATTAAAAAAGTTGATAACTTGATATCGAAATAATTATTTGATTTTTCAATATACTTGTTATAATGCTTGAAATATGCAGAGGAAAAAAATTAAGAATGCGCAATATAGCTTATTCAATAGTATTCTTCAACTCTTGTTTTTTATTTAAAAAAATAATCTTTTTTTTACGGAACAATATAGCTTATCGAAAACTTGAACTTTTGCAGAAACCAAGAAAGAAAATATAAGAGTGTAGTACACGTTTCCTGAGGAGAAATTTAAAAAAAAATAAGATTTGGACAATTAGAGATATTATAATAGAGACTCTAAAAGTTTATTACACGTTTTCTAGTGAGAAATATAAAAACGAGAAAAATGATGTAGGTATTTCACCAATGATTTCAATTGTAAAATGTAAATAACGCAAAATTTTATATTCCGAGTAAGGGTTTTAGGGGAGTAATTCTCTTTCTTCAATTTTTGCTCAAACGGTTATATCAATAACAAACTAAAAGTTATCTTTACTTTTTATAAAAGATTTTACTTTTCTATTTTGAAATACTCAATATTGTTTTTAATATTAACTTATAAATCTATTATTAATAAAAGTTGGGCTCCTCCTCCGAGGACTGTGGTGGGATAGATACGATTGAACATACTTTAATAAGATATTTCGGGTTTGAGCCCTAAGGATGATATTATGTTAGAGTGCGCTTTTCTTTTTACTAGACCTTAGGCCGTGCAAATTCAAATTAGTCGGAGTTTTAGTGCAAATACCGAACACAGGTAAAAAAACAAAAAAAAAGGCCAAAAAAAAAAATTGTTTTGGGGGCCAAAGCAATTGCTTTAGTCGCCCCGTATATATATTATTTTTATGAGACAACTTCATGATTACTGGTTTCAAAGAGACAAGGAACATTGTAACTATGTTATTTAATATGGAAAAGCTGCATATACAGAAAGTTGATTAGTTAAAAAATTAATCAACTTGGAAGATTAAAAAATTTAAGTAAGATTTACAAAAATGCGTCTGCCGGGAGTCGAACCCGGGTCTATTGCTTGGAAGGCAATTATCCTAACCGTTGGACTACAAACGCTGGGATGCTTGTTGAATCCCCAAGTACATTCATGACATAGTTCGGATTTCCAAGCTTCCTAAATCTACTTATTATAAAAAGCATTTTTGTCAGAAATTAGTTGTTTGTGGTTGACCAATTTATTTGACAAATGCTTTTTCCAGTATTGGTCTATTAGAGAAATAATTTATATTTAACCAATCTTTTCAGAAAAAGAATTTTGAGAATTATTTAAATAGATAAATAATTTTAAATTTATTGTGAAAGACTTTGAAAAAGTTATTCTACAATTTTATTTAATTGTTAAAAGTAAAATCATAAAGTACATTAAAAGAATTTAATCAATATAACTATAATTACATCAAAGTAATAATATTGGACATCTTAAAAATCACTTAATATTTATATGTGACTTAAACATATCAAAGATCCTGAAGAGAGTAACGGGAGAAAAGACTAGAAGAAAGAAGGATCAATAGGTTTCGTATTTATAGTTGAGAAATTGATGAATTATATTAAAGAGGGACAGTTTGATAAACATAAAATTTGTAGATATCTTTTCTCTTGAAAAAATTAATTGTTTGCTTCTACTTTCAATGCAAATTTTCTGACACTACTCAGTTTTTGTTTCTCCAGACCTGATCGTGCTAAGACTCTCCAAAATAAGTACTTTAAAAAAATGCACTTTTAATTTTCTAAAAACAGGCAAATAGTTGAAAAGTGTTAGATTTGAAGTAGGTCAAGGACCGACGAGTACTCCTCAATCACCATTTTATACCAACTTAACGCTAGAGATAATTCAGAATTTAAAGTTTATGAGATTTTACTGCAATCTCAAGTACACAATGATAATTAGGTTCATAACTAAATATTTCTTGATATTTAATAAATTCTTTAATATATATGTAAATACTGGAGTGTTTATCCGAAAAACGGATAGAGTTAAATTTGTACGTAGTTCTAAGGGTATGTGGTATAACTTGACACAAATTGTAAGAATGAATAGAAATATCGAGTGCTGACTGTAGAGAAAAAATAAGCAAAGTTGGAAAGAAGATGATCTATAGATTAAGCAAGATGAATCAATTTATGAAGCTAAAAAAGGATAACTCTTCAATATAGGAGTGTATGATCTCTCAGTTACAATGTATACAAAAACTTGCCCTTTACAGAAATGTAGCCATCCTCTTTATAGTGGAGGATCCTACTTTAGATATAATTAAAAATACATAGTGGAAAACCCATGATAAATCAGTTTTTCCCTAATTCCCGCCGAGATTCTCTCCCTTAGTGCGGTTGCAACGGCTCTTGTCTGTGAGCTCGAGCTTGATCAGACTCGGTGTTGGTCGGTATCATTTTTAAAGCTCGATGCGGATTTGAGTTCGATGCCGACTCGGGGTCCGGTAATGACTCGGGCTCGGTATCGGTTGGCCTTTTCCCCTTAAACTCGATTCCATAACATCTCATCATAGTTCGGTTCGGACCCGAGCTCGATAATGACTTCGAACTCGGTGTTTGACCTGTACCTGAAATCTGAAGCTCGTTCGTGCCATCTTCGGAACCCGTTTCGATATTATGAAGTCTTCCTTTGGTCCATTATGATCTCATCTCGATCAATCGTACGAAGGCCGAAATCAATTTCGACCATATACAGATAGTCCCCTCGTTTCTCGGGAAGGATGTGACAAGAAACGATATGATTTCTCAATGGCTCGATTGGATATGCACTGACGTTTGCATCGAGCCCGACCATGACGTACGTGATAGCTGTCCCGTCGGTTTAGTTTACCAAGGNTTCTACTTTCAATGCAAATTTTCTGACACTACTCAGTTTTTGTTTCTCCAGACCTGATCGTGCTAAGACTCTCCAAAATAAGTACTTTAAAAAAATGCACTTTTAATTTTCTAAAAACAGGCAAATAGTTGAAAAGTGTTAGATTTGAAGTAGGTCAAGGACCGACGAGTACTCCTCAATCACCATTTTATACCAACTTAACGCTAGAGATAATTCAGAATTTAAAGTTTATGAGATTTTACTGCAATCTCAAGTACACAATGATAATTAGGTTCATAACTAAATATTTCTTGATATTTAATAAATTCTTTAATATATATGTAAATACTGGAGTGTTTATCCGAAAAACGGATAGAGTTAAATTTGTACGTAGTTCTAAGGGTATGTGGTATAACTTGACACAAATTGTAAGAATGAATAGAAATATCGAGTGCTGACTGTAGAGAAAAAATAAGCAAAGTTGGAAAGAAGATGATCTATAGATTAAGCAAGATGAATCAATTTATGAAGCTAAAAAAGGATAACTCTTCAATATAGGAGTGTATGATCTCTCAGTTACAATGTATACAAAAACTTGCCCTTTACAGAAATGTAGCCATCCTCTTTATAGTGGAGGATCCTACTTTAGATATAATTAAAAATACATAGTGGAAAACCCATGATAAATCAGCTTTTNAATCAGTTTTTCCCTAATTCCCGCCGAGATTCTCTCCCTTAGTGCGGTTGCAACGGCTCTTGTCTGTGAGCTCGAGCTTGATCAGACTCGGTGTTGGTCGGTATCATTTTTAAAGCTCGATGCGGATTTGAGTTCGATGCCGACTCGGGGTCCGGTAATGACTCGGGCTCGGTATCGGTTGGCCTTTTCCCCTTAAACTCGATTCCATAACATCTCATCATAGTTCGGTTCGGACCCGAGCTCGATAATGACTTCGAACTCGGTGTTTGACCTGTACCTGAAATCTGAAGCTCGTTCGTGCCATCTTCGGAACCCGTTTCGATATTATGAAGTCTTCCTTTGGTCCATTATGATCTCATCTCGATCAATCGTACGAAGGCCGAAATCAATTTCGACCATATACAGATAGTCCCCTCGTTTCTCGGGAAGGATGTGACAAGAAACGATATGATTTCTCAATGGCTCGATTGGATATGCACTGACGTTTGCATCGAGCCCGACCATGACGTACGTGATAGCTGTCCCGTCGGTTTAGTTTACCAAGGAATTTAATGCGTATCAGACGGTGGTCGGCCACCGCTGATATTGAACCGCCATTGCTTCAATCTATAAATAGCCCTTCCTTTTACCATTTATCACTTTTATATCTTCAATCCTCCAAATTTTCCAAGTTCTTTTTCGTATCTTCTGAGTTCATTCGCAAATCTGTAATTCTTCTCTGCAAAATCCTTTTTCAAAACCACCAAATATTTGTCACCTTCTTCTATTCTCGATCTTTAAATTCAAAAATGGCAAAAATATCACAAACCATTCCTCAGAAAGAGAAAGCTTCTTCTTCACAGCCTGCCGCCGACAAAATACCGGTGGATCCACAGCCTGAGGAGTGCATTCCCGTGGCGTGTGTTCTTACCTCCGATTTTAAGGTCAACAAAGGCTATTCGGTTCCGGACCGATGTGAGCCGTTTCAAGGTATTTGTGTTCGATAACCGAGGGATATCTCGAACAGATAAAAAAAGATTGTAAGTGGGGGAACAAAGAAGTGGTAGTCCCTTCTCCCGAAGAGGATATTACTACTCATGTGGAAGGGTTTTTAAGTGTGTACACTTGCCCTTTCACATTAGACCCCCTCGATCCTGTTATCATAGATTTTTGCCGTAAATACCAAATAACCTTAGGCCAAATCCATCCTTCTTTTTGGCGGATCGTTATTCTGATCCGTTTCTTTGTGAGAAAAATCGAGGGGATGTCTTTCACCCTCGACCACCTCATTAGATTGTACTGCCCCCGCCTCTTTCGAGGCGGGTTAATAAAACTACAGCGCCGGGCTACCAAGGCTCTCTTTTCAAGCATAGATGAGGACAAGGGGATGGGAAGGTTCGTTTGAGTGAAGACGTCAGACCTAATACCGGCCGGGAAGATGCCATTACCCGAAGAATGGTACATAAAGCGTAAGTGTAACTCGGTTGTTATCTCCCATTGATTTTTCCCTTCGTTTCCTTTCTTACTGATATCCCATTTTATGGTGTAGCGGTTCCTTAGATGCCCGGTACGGTTCCCGACATCAAGGACTGAGTACGGGGCCTGGCTTCAACCTCTATGTACGCCGAGCGCTCATGGCGCGATTTGTCAAAGGGCCGATGGGAGGCCAAAAATCATGGTAATCTCCTTTCTCGCACCATTGATAGTTCGAACTGTTTTCCGTACACTCAAATCAATTTTTTTGTGTGCAGGTTTGGGAAAGGATGCGGTTTTGAGACCTCTGCCCGGCGAGAAGGAAACTTCGGCCCCAGTTTCTAAACCGGCGAAGGATAATAATAGAAAAAAGGCATCTACTTCCGAAAACCCAAAGCCGAAGGCTCGTAAGTCGAGGAAGAATACCATCCCTCTAACCTTAGAATTAGTTCAGCATCTAAGGGATGAAGACGAGGAAGAAAAAAAGGACGATGGGTCCGAACTAGTGGCTCGAGTGAAGAAAACCATCGATGCCCCACAGGCAGCTGGATCGATGGTAGTTTACAAGGCTCCACCTCGAACTGAGGGTACATCGGAGAAAGATTTGGGCAAAGTCCCCGAGCTGTTGGGGATCGAAGATATCTCCCATCGAAGTCAAAGGATTGTGGATATGTCTGAAGGGCCCGTCCTTGACTCTCTTCAAACCGAAGAGAACGCCCCAAGAGAATCACTTGGGGTAGTAGTTATCGAAAACTCGCCCACTTTCCATGCTTTTTCCATAGGGGAGATTCGGGAAGCCCAAGCTTTGGGGAGCCTCGAGATGAACCGATCTCATGAAGGGGAGGATCCTTTCTGTGATTTCTTTACTGGGTTCGAGGATGCTTCTGGCCCGAGTGATGTGTCAGGCCTTTTCTGCGAAGTGCAGCAAGCTCTAAATCAGGTAAGCTTTAACTCTCTTCGTGGATATTACTTCTATGTTTGTTTTTCTTTTCCAACTTTGTTTCTTCTTTCTTTGCAGGCCATAGCAGTTCATCGAGAAGCATGTTCTCGATCTCGAAACGGGCTGCGTCAATACGAGGCCGACCTTCAACGGGTCACGGAGGAGAGGAACACCCTTAAACTCCTCTTAGGGCAAAGGGGAGAGGAAATCAAAGGCCTCCGAGCTATGTTAGCCAAGGCTCACCAAGATCAGACCGATCTGTCCGATCAGGTAATGATACTATTAAAAACCTATGGGTTCGATACCGGAACGATGGCTAATTTTTCGGTCTCACAGCTGCAGCAAAAGCTCGAGATGATCAGGAAAACTCCGTGAGGAGGTCGATGTGATAAAAGAGAAGTCCTTGAAGTGGAAAGAAGGTATGCACCGCTTTGCTGCAGAGAAAGAGGCTGCTCGAGCACAACTATCATCGGCCGAAAACCAACTTCAAAGTATGAAATAAAAAAGCTCGGTTCAAGCAAGAAGAATAGAGGAGCTCGAGGCTCGGTTGGCCTCTGAACTTGCCAAGGCCGAATCTGACGCCGAAAAGGTGAAGGCCGATGCGGATGCATTCATGGCCGTCTATCGGGTCGATGCTGAAGCTTCTCAGGTACAAGCAAGAGAGGCAACCGAAACTGCCAACACTCGAGCACATTGGGTTGTCGAACTTACTAAGTGCCAATCTCGGAGGGAAACCCTCGAGGAGATCCATGCTCGAGGTTTCGATCTCGCTGAAGAGATAAAAAGGGCTAAAGAGCTCAAAGCCGATGCTGAAACCTTAGCTTCCGATGATGATGATGATGATGATAATGATGGGAGCAAGAGCGGGTCCGGGGAGGAGCCCGATGGAGAAGAGACCGCCCTCGGAGATAATCAAGAAACTTAGCCCTTAGTT
>AWOL01S0011600.1:0-19082 GCA_000715115.1 Nicotiana otophora
GACATCAACAGTACTATTATGGGGTCGGGTCGTGCTGCACAGCATAAAATCGTGCCTTTACTCTTAAAGAATCGGTTCGTTCGCCTCGGCAGAATCGTGCATGATATTTGATAAGAAGTCACTGTACCCATGAGTTTACCTGACTTGAGATGTGCCATTTTATCTGGTTTTTACCATTGGGTAATTTATTCGAGTTATTGTCCGGCTATTGAGGACCTCGTGTTTGTTCTTCTGTTGAGGATCATATTATGCACTTATATCTACCTCGTTATTTTTACCTGATATGTCTCATATCTGTTTACTTTCATTATACCTGATTTATTGGACCACTAGTAAGTGTCGATGTCGATCACTGGTAACTACTTCTTCGGGGTTAGTCTAGATACTTAGTATGTACACGTTGATTTACGTACTCATGCTATACTTATGCACTAAATGTGCAGGTACTAAGGCAGATTCATTTGGTTGTCATCTTGGCGCATAGGTGCAGCTACTAAGGGGACTTTATGGTGAGTTGCTTTCTATGTTATGATCCGCAGCATACAGAGTCTCCATCATATATATTTATTTTATCCTGTCTATTGTATATTCTAGACAGATGTTGTATTAGTATTGCACTTCCTAGTAGTTGCTCATGCATTTCTTGACAATGGGTTTGGGGAATTAAGATTCTTTTCTTGGCTTATATTTTGACCACGTTCAAAAAAGTTAAATTAATAACAGTTGTACTTTCGTATGAAAATAAATGACTTAAGTTATTTATTTTATTATTTATTTCAAGTTGCATGTAGATTATCTATTAGTATGTTGATTCCGTGGTTGGCTTGTCTAACGATGGCGTTGGGCACCATCATGGGCTATAGTGAGATTTGGGTCGTGACAATTTGGTATCAGAATGCTAGGTTCACTTAGGTCTCACGAGTCATGAACAAGTCTAGTAGAGTCTTGCGGATAGGTACAGAGACGTCTGTAGTTATCTTCAAGAGGCTACAAGACTGTTAGGAGAACTTTCCTTTCTTGATTCTTTATCGTGCGATTTGATTTCGTGCAGGCTTATGCCTTCGGTTCCTTACTACTCATTCGTACGTGATATCGATCATTCGATATCAGTTGTGCACCGATGAGTTGTGAAGTTGCTACAGATGTGGTGTATGATGGTTTTCCATACGTATGCGGGCGGGCTATTATTGTTGTCTTGTGGAGGGGTGTTTTGTTGCTTCAACCCAATGTTAGTGTTGCCTATGGTTTCGAGTCTATGCACGGTGTATTGTGATGTTCATGCATTGTTATCGCGCAATACTGGTGTAAATAGTAGATTGCTTACTTATGTGTCACGAAAGTGAATGACTCGAGAGAAGGATTATTTGGTTCATGGTTTAGAGATTCGACATTTAATTCCAGCGGAGGAGAGGCAATTGGATTATGGATGTTCAGGCTTTGGATGACGGAGTAGCGAGATTTGATATTTCCGAACATGCTGGAATTCTTGTTTGTGATATGGTGTCGTCGTCCTTATTCGAATGAATTAAACCTCTTCTGTATGATGGTATTCATTAGTTTGCCTTCGGGGCAAGGTGCTGTGAAATGGTACCTAAGAAGCGGTTATCAGAGCTGGTGGTGTGTGGCGACTTCAGAGTCAAATTAGTGTTTCTAGTGTTGATGGTTCAAGGAAGATAATCTTAAGGAGGCTTAGAAATGATGGCAATCTATTTGTTCGGGTGCTACGGAGATGGATCGTGATTTGGAGAGGCATGACTGGCGGCAGATGATGAGAAGAGACATGATAGGATATGTCTTGTGGTGGTTGGATTGCTAGCAGGTCAAGTACGAGCAATACAGATCGAGTAGTTTCCTTAGGAAGATGGTTTAATCGGAGTGGGAGTGGTAGCGTGTTGTATGGTTTTTGTGGTAGGATAGCCACATCCTCTGAGAAAGCGTAGGGTGATTTGGGTCATTGTAGACAAATGACTAAGTCTATGTATTTCGTTTGAGGTAGTGGTTTATGTACTTAGGATGCTTGCATGTGACGAAAAGAGTTGCTTGGGATGCAGAGGAATGTGAATACTTAATTATTGTTTGGGGATACAATATAGCGTCGAGTTGTAAACATATTGTTGGACCTTCAGTTGGTGTTAATGGGATGAATGGATTCTTACGAATGACGGATGAGTGTGGACCTAGGATAATTAACTGATTTCATAATGGATGTGGCTATGTCTATGCCGTTGGAGGATGTCGGTGTGAGATTACACAGGTGGGCTATCTCCTGTAAGAATGTTTGGGGTTGCATGACTTCTGATGAAGTTTCTATAAAGAGTTCTGCCTTCTATCCAATGGGATGCATGTACTATGATGTGAGCTTGGATCGCTTGAAGAAGATGGTATGACTTCAAGAAGTCGAATGTGCGATTATGGATGATAATTCGTGATGTGTTATGATTTTTAGTGCAATAAGAACTTATGAGAAATTAGGCTGAGTAACGATGTGAGATCGTGGTAGCTAGGAGGAGAAGTCATTGTGGGTCCTTGGATTTTGCAATGGTGGCTTAAAGCTAAGTGGGGGAGCCTACCGTCGATGATTGGGTCACAAAGCTATCTGCCCTTGCAGTTTCTGGTTAGCGATATATTGGTGGATTAGTTACGACCGAGAAAGAGAATGTCACAGGTAATTCGAGCAAGTTATTTGATGGATGTGTGCTATATTTCACTTTTTTGATATGTGAAGGTTGTGCAATAACTCAGATTAGGTACTTATTTTTGGAGGTTATGTGCAAGGAAAAGGATTCATTCGGGTGCTTCTTTGGAGTATTTGAGTGCTAACGGAGCACTAGTTGTTTGGTTATATAATCAGGACTGGTTTATATTGGGCGACTCTCAACAATGGTTCTAGTGGGTTTAAGAATTAAAGTGTGGTGCCTAAGGATTTTCGGATTCGTCGTGTGGTTAATGATTTAGTTTTGCAACGGAGTATGAAAGAGACCTGGAACATTTTTATGAATGCCACCAGGTCTGCGGTGTGGTGTTAGAGAGATGGAAGAAACAACTTCGAATTCGTAGAAAATCTTTCAGAATTGGGGTATTATTAGTTGGAGATACTATTGAGTGCATAAGGAGAGTATAAAATGATTTATGGGTATTGAGGCACTGTGGTCTTACAGTTTGGGGTCACTCGAGAGGAATGTCAATTGAGGTCCAATGTGTTCTAGAAAAGAGAGGTATTTATTCTGAAGGTAAGTCAAGAGAGAACTGAGGAGTTGAGTTTGTTTAGTAGTGGTTTGGATCGGGAAGGTAAAGAAAATGATCGGTTCCTTCGGTGCGATAAGTCTATACGGGTGTTTTGTGGCTACACTAGCAGGCTTGGCAGTCTCCGTAGTTTGGTTGATTTGGTGGAATTTAATCCTGATGGTCAGGGTAAGTGTAAATGATTCCCGAAGAGGCTATGACGGTTTTGACCACGATTTGAGGTTGGTGTCATCTACGTTTATGGAAAGTTGGTTGCGTGCTACAATTCTTTTTCCTGAAATGGGTTAAGCAAAAGGTTCTAGGTGATGTAGTGTTTATTCACCCAGTGGTTCAGTATTTATGACGGGACTCTGCACTCTCGCGTGTTAGCATGATATATGCAGTGAGCACTGTGGAATTTGAATTGAAGGATAAAGGTTGATGTTCGGTTTTGACAGGGATGTCATGAGCTCGGAGTAGCGGGAGAAGATTTCATAGGTTGTGGGAGTATATCCTATGAAATGATCGTATAAGTGTTACGTGTCCGTCATTTAAGTGGTAGAGATTGAAATCGGGTATGAAGATTCTGGTATTGTCGCTGATTGGAGAGTTTATGTTTGAGAGACGCTTTATTCCTTTGGTTGCATATTGTAGAAGTTTGTTCTTGATTTGATGATTGATCGTATATGTCATGGATAGGGTCATTGTGGATCTTTGGAAGGGTATTAACCTATTTTGGGAGGATTGGAATCGGCTTTGAGGTCCGTTGGTAGACCTAATGTGAATGTATATTTTACACCAGATCAAATATGCTTATTCAACATATCATTTCTTATGGAAGAGTCTTTCGGCATTGGATGTTAGTCATGTCATCATCAATTCCATGTATTACTCTATTATGCCATATGGGTGGTGAGATGACTTGATTATTCACACGTGTGTTATGATCCTGTGTAACTTGTGGCGTTATATGAGCGAGATGGCTCTCAAGATACTGGTTTGTCTATTGCACCTTAGTCATACTTGGGCCTTTGTGGAGCATAATGCTATCAGTCTCCACAGGGTTATATTTATGCACTTGGCGTGCTTGTGGCTGATATACTTGTGTCTAGTGGGTATGACCATTTTGGCTCGATGGGAATTCCCTTATTGATTTTCATGTGTGGATCAGATGCCCGCCGCCATGGGTATGATGTTTGGATCAGGTTACACGTCGCAACAGTATCATGTGTGAATCGGGTTTCATGCCACAATAGTGAGATGTTGGGTACAGTTCCTTATACTTATTTTGTGTCTTTTATTTCTTACCTATGAGATAGGTTCATAGATTTGGTTTGGTTGTTTTATTTGTTATGCGGGCTAGATAGTTCCGTACTCGGGTTCGCTTTTCCCTATTGGTCATGTTTGAGTTATGGCTTGTTGGCGCATTGATGACGTCAAATGAGATTTTAGATTGTATTTGATGTGGCTTGTCGACGAATAGCTTGTACTGGGTGAGACCAGGTTGTTGGACCTGGGTGGTTATGGGTTTATACACATCTCTTTCATCGTTGCAGTATTGTGAGGGTTGGAATAGGTCTTGTATATGTTATGAGGTATATTACCGGCACCGAGTTCGCAAATTGCATCTATTATGGTTGAAAGATATTAGTATGGGCATACCAATTATGCGGTGCGTCATGTGATTATGACTTGGGTGTATATGTATGTTTGGTACAACTTGCCTAGTTGGATGCGGTGTATGTATGCAAAAATTGGGCCTTACAAGAAATTCCGAATATTGGAATTTGGTTCCAAGGCCTGTGGGCTAAGGTAGCAGGAAGGATCCTCCGTCTGGATTGAGCTAATATGCTCATATGGAATGTGGTGGCAAGGGTAGGTGCACAAGGAGTGACTCAGTGATTTTGGCAACTTTGGAACGATTCTTAGCACGTTCGAGGATGAACGCATGCTTAAGTGGGAAAAATGTAATAATCCGGTCGGTCGTTTTGAGCTCTAACATATCGTTCGGCGGTTTGAGACCTTAAATAGCTTCATTTTATGTATTATGACTTGCACATATAGTCGGTTTTGATTTTTGAGAAGTTCGGAGTAGATGTAGAAGAATAATTCTCAATTCGAAAGCTTTAAGTTGAAAGAGTTGACCGAGGTTTGACTTTTAAGTAAACGACCTCAAAATTAGGATTTGAAGGTTCCTATAGGTTCATAAGGTGATTTCGAACTTGGGCTTATGTTCGAATCGAGTTTCGGGTGGACCAGGAGCGTTTCAGCGCTTATTGTGGTAAGTTGGCCTTTTGATTAATTTAGAATTTCCTAAGTTTTATTTGAAGTTGACTTTGGTGTTATCGATGTCCGTTTGGGATTGCGTGCCTTTGAATGGGTTCATATTGTTATTTGTGACTTGTACGTAAAATTTGGCGTCATTCCAAGATGTTTAAGAGTGATTCGGACACTTAAGTTGCAAACTAGTTAAGTTTAAAAAAATGAATTGAATACGGTCAAATAGAGAACTTAACGAGCTCGTATTCATGATTTAAAAGTTTTAACAGCTTTTTAGGACGATGTTGGACTTGTCCGCAAGTTTTCGTTAGATTCCGATGAGTTTCGGGTGGGTTTGGATTATATCGCGCTCTTATTTGATGTTTTAGCGTCGTTTCTTTTGGCATAAAAGGTACCATATTGAGAAACTCATCTTTGATTTGTGATTTGATTGATCCATTAGATCCATATCGTAATTGCAGAACCATAGCAACAAGAATCGTCGAATTTCGAGGTCGTACGAGAGAGTTATGCCCATTTTCGTGTTGAGAAAGATTGTTGGTTACTAATGCGAGCTTTTGTTCTTCACGAACACGAGGGAGGTCACGCGAACGTGAAAAAAGGAATTCTCTGTTGCTCTTCGTGAACGCGAAGGTCTTCCAGGAAGATGATGAGAAAAAATAACATGGGTAGTGTTTTACATTGGCAAACCGAGCATTTTAGTATTTTGAGCATATCTTGAGTTCTAGAGCTCCGTTTGAGGTTATGTTTGAGGTGTTGTTCTCGTCTCAACGAGGGGGTAAATATATAAGCTTTATTTTGAATTTTTTCCCTTGATTATCATTTTTATCTGTATTTGGATTGTAGAAATTGGGGTTTTGAGCCCTAAAGTTGAGAAATGGTAATTCTTGATTTGAGGGTCAATTCATGGACGAAATTGGATGATTTTCTCGATATAGACTATATAGTTTATGGGTAATATTTTATTTTTAAATAATTTTTAGAATTCAAGTACGTGGGCCCGAGGTTGACTTTTGTTTACTTTTGTGTGGCGTTGAGAACTGTTTCTAAATGGTAAATTATGGGTTATTGAGTATGTTTTTATTGGTTTGCACGTTCTTTGACTAGTTTCGGATCGTTTGGCTTTTTGTTTGAGGTGTTAGAGAGGCGTTGGAGCCGGTTATCAAATTTCGGAGCGAGGTAAGTCTCATGTCTAACCTTGTGAGGGGAAAACTACCCCGCAGGTGTTATAATTGTTATGTACTACATGTTGCGGGAGCTACGCACGTATGAGGTGATGAGTGTCCGTGCGTATGCTAGAAATCCCGATTAGGTCCGGATAGACATAGACTCACGCCATGCTTTAATTGTAATATTTGAGTTATTCTTGCCTGTTTAAATGCTTTAATTTACATTGTTGCCTGAGACTAGACTTGCATAGAGTATCAGATTTGTTATTTTAGTCACTTGGCGAATTACTTCATTAGTAGTAGAAATTATACTTTTCTTTAACAGAATTCTCCCGCGTTGTACGAAATTGTCTGAAGAGTCTCTTAAACTGCATAACTCACACATATATTCGTGAGTGGGGCCAATGACCCATCAAGTTTCACTATTCCTATGGGATCAGGCTGAACACCTCAGCAATACTATTATAGATTGGCGAGTACGACCTCGACAGTTGTATGAGATGTATCTATGGTTCATGCCTGTCGACCCTCGGCAATGTACACGATTATGGGATCGGGCTGAACGACCTCAGCGGTACTATTATGGGATTGGGTTGTGCGCTATGACAGGAAATCGTGCTTCATTTTTATGGAATTGTGCTTTACTCACACATATATTCATAAGTGGGGCCAGTGACCAGTCAAGTTTCACTATTCCTATAGGATCAGGATGAACACATCAGCAATACTATTATGGATCGAGCCGTACGACCTCGACAGTATCATGACATGCATCTATGGTTCGTGTCGGTCGACCCTTTGCAGTGTACACGATTATGGGGTCGGTTTGAATGACATCAGCAGTACTATTATGGGATCGGGTCGTGCTCCACGGTATAAAATCGTGCATTTACTCTTAAGGAATCAGTTCGTTCGCCTCGACAGAATCGTGCATGATATTTGATAAGAAGTCACTGTACCCATGAGTTTACCTGACTTGAGATGTGCCATTTTATCTGGTTTTTACCATTGGGTAATTTATTCGAGTTATTGTCCGGCTATTGAGGACCTCGTGTTTGTTCTTCTGTTGAGGATCATATTATGCACTTATATCTACCTCGTTATTTTTACCTGATATGTCTCATATCTATTTACTTTCATTATACCTGATTTATTGGACCACTAGTAAGTGTCGATGTCGATCACTCGTAACTACTTCTTCGGGGTTAGTCCAGATACTTAGTATCTACACGTTGATTTACGTACTCATGCTATACTTATGCACTAAATGTGCAGGTACTAAGGCAGATTCATTTGGTTGTCATCTTGGCGCATAGGTGTAGCTACTAAGGGGACTTTATGGTGAGTTGCTTTCCATGTTATGATCCACAGCATATAGAGTCTCCATCATATATATTTATTTTATCCTGTCTATTGTATATTCTAGACAGATGTTGTATTAGTATTGCACTTCCTAGTAGATGCTTATGCACTTGTGACACCGGATTTTAGGAATTTAGATTCTGTTCTTGGTTTATATTTTGACCACGTTCAAATAGTTAAATTAATAACATCATCACTTTTTTTATGAAAATGAATGAGTTTAGTTATTTATTTGGAGATACATGTAGATTATTTATTAATGTGTTGATTTCATGGTTAGCTTTCCTGGCAACGGTGTTGGGCACCATCACGACCTATAGTGGGATTTGAATCGTGACACATATAGTACATATAAGTATGATGTTCTGAAGGTATTAAACTAATTTATGGAATAAGATTTAGATTCAATTTATGTTTTATTATTAGTAAAACGAGCTTGCCTCTCAATATGATTGTTAAGATAATTGGAGAAGCTCATATTGAATTATATTATTGTTGTTACTATTGTTGGTTATTAGTATTGTTGTTGTTGGGTTGTTGATGACCTTTAGTGGTCTTTGGGATGTAGTAAAAATAGGGGAGTTGATGCTCGATTTTCCGTAAGCTATACGACTAGCCAAATACGATGGTACGACATTATATGTTGATAACAATATCATTGCACTTGTTGTAGATGCAAGAAGTTGTGTTGAGCTTGGTTGAGGAATAAGGAAGATATCATAGAAGTATGTTAAGGCACTTCCATCTTTCTTTAGGCATGGTCTAAAATGAAATGACGTAAACGATACGCTATTTCATAACGGATCTACTCCTAGAAATGAAGGTTGTCCATGTTGTTCTTTCCTTATAAAGTTATTCTAAGCATGTATATATTATGCTTGAATCCTATTGAGGTTCATATTGATGGTATGGATGTCCATAACGTTAATCGAATGTGCAATGACCTTACATCACTCCGAAAGGTTGAGAGTGTGATTCCACGAGTCCAACATACATTATATATATGTACCTATTGTACTCTATCGAGCCGTACTATAGTTGGCTGGGTACGACACCTATTGTGCAACCACTAATCAGTTGGGTTTTATCGAGCTCCATGTGGCTGGGTACGATTCTACTGTGCCTTATGATGGCCGAGTATGTTTTTACTAATCCTATTATGGCCGGGTACAATATGATGATGATGATGCCCATAAAGGCGTGTGTTCTATAAGTGTATATATATATATATATATATATATATATATCATGCATTTCATGTCAGCCGCCTTCAGAGGCACTCAGATGTTACAGGTTGTATCTTATCTATCTCTCTTTATATTACGGTTCTTATTTATGCTTTCATGCCTTATAGACTCGGTAATCTATTCGTACTGACGTCATTTTTTCCTGGGGATGCAGCATTGCATGCCCGCAAGTCCCGATAGACAGGTTAACGATCCTCCTAGTAGGCTATCAGCTCAGCGGAAGGTGTTGGTGCACTCCACTTGCTCCAGAGTTGCCTATTGGGTCAGTAAGTATTGGACATGTATTGATTGGTATGGCGGGGCCCTGTCCCAACCTTTATGACGTTTATATACTCTTAGAGGCTTGTAGACAAATTTTATGTATATGGATGCTTTTGTGGCCTTGTCGGCCTATGTTTTGAGTGTACAAATAATCATGTCGGCCTTATAGGCCCGTATGTCACATGTATAAGTTTATATATCATGTTGGGTCATCCTATGTCTAGTATTCCCTTATGTGTTATTCTAATAATCTCATGACGGCCCTTATAGCAAATTTACCCATGATGATATGATAAGAAACATATGTTACATTGGTACTCGGTTGAGTAAGGCACTGTTGCCCGTCGTAACCCTTCGATTTGGGTCATGATAAACTTGGTACCTGAGCAGGTATGTCCTAGGGATGTCTACAAGCTGTGTCTAGTAGAATCTTATTTATGGGTGTGTTGTGCGCCACACTTATAAGCAGGAGGTTGCATGTCATTTAGGATGATTACCTTCCTTTCATGTTCTAGATCGTGTGAAAGAGCTGAGTTGTAGGGAATCGAGTCTAACATATGTGTTGATGTAGCTTGTACAAAGATTTCATTGCCCACAAGAGTTGCAACTAATCGGGATGTTAAGGAAGGATTAGGAGGGGATATGAGACGTACGCCCTCTATTAAGACAAATACGTCTGAGGACCAAGGTGAGCCACTCCCTCAGATAGCCCCGGTTTAGGGGCTGATGGAGGCTCCAACATCATTAGCTATGCGAGTTCCACCACCTGCTTTGTCTGATCGGCATGTGAGAAACGCAATATAGCTATTGACGTAGTTGGTAATCTATCAGGATTGGCATCAATCGAGGTCCCCTAATAGTAATAAAGCCCTTGAAGGGTCAGGAAATAAATTATCTAAGGAGTTCAGAGAGCGAGAGTCGTATATATTTTCAATAGGCGATTCTGATGAAGCTATGGCATAGGCTAAGAGGGACATGACGGTTGATGATTATAGTGTATTACCGGGTGGTGGTAGGTTGTAGCAGACTGGTTAGTTCAGGTAGAGTAGAGTTGCCCTGACTATTGTGTCATCATTGCGGTCGGGCACATGTCGGTCAATGTCGTGTAAGAACGGGTATTTGTTTTTGGCATGGAAGTAAGAGCCACAAGATTCGGGCATGTCCAACGCTTAAGCATAAAGACCAAGATATGATTGGAGATGGAGCGTCGGCTCCGAAAATGACTTTCTGATTACAGATACAGGGCCCAATTTTCTTCTATAATGTTCATGCTGACTAGTAAAATTTTACCTGACATGCGGGAAAGCTCAGATGGATAGATTCCGATACTTATGGATAAATCGTTGTGTATGCAAATGTAGTAAAAATAGACAATAAGCACAGTATGTGAAAGATATCACCGGGGAGGTTCTACAACTTATGGGGTTATCAGATAAGTAAAGTAATATCAGACGACTAAAGAATGAGGCCAATTATAGTATAGGAAGTAGAGAATCAAGGATGTTTTGTTGAAATTACATCGAAGGAGACTAGAAGTGGAATGTTGTGAAAGGTTTTTATGAAACAAAATCGAGCAATATGAGTTAATAGGGAATCCTATTAAGGGACGAAAATTAAAGTATGTAAGTACAATAAGTTTCATAGGCAAGTGTGCTCTGAGATTATAAAGCAGTATGGGCCTCGTCTTCATTAAAAGTGGATTAATTATTTTAACGGGGATTATCGGAAGGTCAATTTAACCATACAGATGTGAGGTGTCGCTATCGGAGGATGACTTAGGATGAACTAGAACTAAGGTACCGATTAGAGATTCAAAGGATTCTTACTCTAGCTAGCATTGCAGTGATAGAATGAGTGTATCTGCTATAAAATCTCCTTGACAAGCCATGTGAACTAAAGTTAAACTCATCGGAAGAAGGCATGCTAGCAAGGACATATGACTTTCTATGTATATGGACCCCTATAAATTGTCTCAGAGGAAGAAAGGTTACCCATAGGTCAATCGTAAGCTTCCAGGAATACGGACCTACGGAAGGCGGAAAGACGAGTAGTACTTCAAGCGTAAAACATTGAACTATTTCTCTAGTGGGGAGACGGGGTGGTAAAGTAGTAAGTCGAGAGCACATTTGTTTAAAAATAAAAAGATGGGAGGATTGGGGCAGAAAGGAGTATAAAATACTTTAAAGTAACACACATTATAAACGATGTGAAAAAGAGACGATATTGGTTTATAAATTGACGACAAGCGTAGTCAAACACTTTATACATGGAAATGTTAACTTAAAGAATGTGTTAAAGTTGGTAGATATAACTTCAAATGAAATTGTTTAGATTGAAAGGAGAAGGAAGAACGATCATAATGAGTTAGAAAGGGACCCGAGTTTGATGACTCTTGAAATTAAAGATAGACCAACGAAGAAGTACGTCAAATATATATGGTAACAAAAAGATGGAAATCAATAAATGAGGTGTAGGACTATATGTATACAGGATTCAGAATGTGTGGGAATTAGATCAGAGTTGCGAATAATAAATATCATAATATAAGTCTAACAAAAAGCCATTAACAAATAGGGGCAATGGAAAAAATAAGGAGAAAAGAAGAACCATAATCTTATACATGTTTCATATAAGAAGTCTTAGGACTAGAATAAAAGAGCGGAACTAAGATTGTATGGATGCGTTTAGTCGTAAGTCATGGGTGGTTTGATAAATGAACAAGCCTAAAAGGAAAACGGGTTGACTAGAGGTCTTCACCAATTAACGGGTTCAGAATATGCTTGGCAGACTCAGTAATAAAGGTATAATGGCCTGGAAAATGGCTTAGTTATCTCTTATGGATAGGGAAGATTCCCGTTTATGGGGAAGTTAAAAGGGGTATTCGGCAAGAGGAAACTATAACTTTTGACGCTATTGAAGGAGGGATCTTGAAATATCATGGTCGACTGTGTATTAGGATAGAGGTTCATTATTCAGGCTATTCTATTCATCTTGTAACGTCAAAGATATACCATGATGTAAAAGGATTACATTGATAGGACGACATGAAGAAAACCATTGTAGGGTTCATGGCTTAATATTCCAATTGCTAATCAGACGGAATAGAATATCAGGAACCTAATTGATTGACACAGAATAAAGTAACCCGATATGGAAATGAGAAGTGATTGACATATGATTCGTTACGAATATAGCAAGTTCGATTCCACATGGCCGACAGTAGTTAGTTTGACAAAAATAAGTTTACTTTTATTGGACAAATTACCAAAGTTTATGTAAAATGAAAGGGTGCAAGAGATGGATCGGGTACATAATATTTCCGCCTCGATTACGGTTAATAGAGGTTCTTAATTACATATAACTTATGAAAGTCCTCTCAAGAAATTTGGGTACATAAGATCATTCTAGCAAGTGAAGCGTACAATTCAGATGGCCAAAGATATGTCACAAGCTAAGCTGCAAAATTTTATGGAAAGATGGGATAATCAATTACTGACTACTGAGTAGCGTACAACAATAACAATAGTAGTATCTATACATGCAGGAGGATCATAAGGATACATTTTAAGTGCACGGAATAACTTCTTATAAAGCATGATGCAAAAGGAAATTTAGATTCCCCATAAGATAGATTGAAAGACAGAATTGTTCGACCGGATTTAATGTATCATGTTATAGAAAATTCAGCCTTTTTCAAGAGTATTTGTGCTTAGAAGCATCATAGATCGAACCCCAATACGCGACAACGAGACTTACGAAAATCTCGAGTTGATAATGAGGCCTTCTTGAAAATTTCGCTCACGAAGAGCATAATAACATAATGGGACAAGCTAATTAAGACATATATAAAGCTACTCCAAACTACCTAGAGAAGGGACTAAATTTAATTTTCCATCAGAATTAGGATTCCTTCATCTGGTTATCATGTTCTGATATTGAAGAAATGCATTAAATGATATACAAGTAATAAATGATTAATCTTATGAGAGGATTCTAGTAGCTATAAATGAATCAAGAATCTATGTTGCATAAGCACATGAGGCTCAAATTACAGACCACATGCCTTATGAAGCGGTTCTAGTTGTTATTTTAGATCAGTACGTCCACAAGTTGGGGACCATGAAAGTAACTTCCATAAAGATATGGTGGAGGAACAAGAACATCGAAGGAAAGACATGGGAAGCCGAAGAAGAAATGAATTCTAAGTACCCTCAGTTGTTTCAGATAGAAGATTCTTAACAGTTATAGCTCGATCATGTGTTTTCTTAGACCATGTTATGTGATTTTGATTAACACTCGTTCTATGATTAAATGATATTCAGAATTGAAGCGTTACAGTATTTCAGGAGCTAAATTATTTTGACACAAGGTATAGGATAGTCCTCTTTGTAGAGGAGACTTTATCGAAATTTTCGTAAAATCTGTAAGGGCTAGTTTCTCCTCTAAGACTCTTTTACATTCGAGGACGTATGTTCCAAAGGAGGGAAGGATGTTACACCCCGTACATTCATTCTTAAGTGAATCAATATGATCCGGAGAGTTGAAGGACCTTTACAAAGATAATGATGGGTTAAAATAAGTTTTCAGGAAGTATCATGAGGGTTGGAAGGTTAAGAAGCTAATCGAATAGAAGATAATAAGTTTCGTCGAAAGTCGGCAAGTTGGGAATGTTATAACCCGTACTTGTGGGGTAAGACTATGGTGTTTAAGATAATAAGAAGGTAATTTTATGAGGTATTTTAGTCGTATAATAGTCATGTGCTATGTTTTGAACCCAAGAGAGTTATAAAACAAAAGTCGGCAAAAGTTGTCGCAAGTTACGTTCATAAATTTTACTGAAATTTAGGTCTAATGTCACCGAGCATTTATCTCAATGTACTTGGATTTACGAGGTGATCCACCCACCAAATTTAATATCTACGATTATTGTTTCCAACGCATTAAACTATTCATCGATATGACGTCGGATTAGAGAGATATTCACGTTGTCGCGAGGCTACGCAAATGGCTCCTGTTGGGACCCACTTGAGATGGCCACTGACCTTACTTCTTGTAAAAGATGTTGCAGCCTCATTTCTGGTCATTTCTCACCCAAAATTCGTCCACAAGCTCTCCAAAATCCTCTCTAACATATCCCCAATATCCAAGAACCAAACTCAAGGAAAATCAACTCAAATCATCATCAAAAGTGTTAAAGACTACAAGAGAATACTTCTATGATATTGTGGTGGGATTGAGGGCTATTGTATAACATCTTCTTGATTGTGCCTAAGGTTAATCTTGGGTTGGTTATGTTGTTTGAGTGAAAAATCATAAGATAACACTTGAAAGAAAATGGGACATGTTTATCTTTTTGATTGGACTATTTTGTGGCTGCATATATAGTTTGTGGTGGCTGGAAATTATGAAAAATATTTGATAATGTTGTGGCTCCTGTTGTTAAGCTTTTCTAGGTTTTAATTTAGTTGATTGAAGAATAAAACATGAAAAACAAGTGATTGATGATAAAAGTTAAGGTGCAAGGCGTATGTGGCTATTTGGGAAGGCCTTTTGTGGATGTTTTGAACTAGGAATAGTATAGTACATATAAGTATGATGTTCTGAAGGCTGTAAACTAATTTATGGAATAAGAGTTGGGTTCAATTTATATTTTGTTATTAGTAAAAGCGAGCATGCCGCTCAATATGATTGTTAAGATAATCGGAGAAGCTCATATTAGATTATATTGTTGTTGTTGCTATTGTTGGTTATTATTCTTGATGTTGGGTTGTTGATTACCCTTAGTGGTCTTTGGGATGTAGTAGAAATAGGGGAGTTGCTGCCCAATTTTCCGCAAGCTATACGAATAGCCAAATACGATGGTACGATATTATATATTGACGACAATATCATTTCACTTATTGTAGACGCAAGAAGTTGCGTTGAGCTTGGTTGAGAAATAAGGAAGAGATCATACAGGTATGTTAAGGCACTTCCTTCTTTCTTTCTGCATGATCTAAAGTGAAGTGAACGTAAACGATACGCTATTTTATAACGGATCTACTCCTAGCAACTAAGGTTGTCCATGTTGTTCTTTCCTTATAAAGTTATTCTAAGCATGTATGCATGATACTTGAATCCTATTGAGGTTCAAATTGATGGTATGGATGTCCATAACATTGATCGAAGGTGCAAGTGACGTAAGGTTGAGAATATGGTTCCATGAGTCTAACATGCAGCATTATATATATATATGTACCTATTTTATTCTACTAGGTTGTGCTATAGTCGACCGGATACGGCACCTATTGTGCAACTAGTGATCAGTTGGGTTTTACCGAGCTCCATATGGCCGGGTACGATTCTACCGAGCCTTATGATGGTCGGGTAGATTTTTATATAGCCTATTACAGCCGGGTACGATATGATAATGATGCCCACAAAGACGTATGTTGTAAAAGTGTATATATAAACATAATCATGCATTTCATGTCAGTCTCCCTTAGAGGCACTCAGATGTTACAGGTTGTGTCTTCTCTTTCTCTCTTTACATTATTATTCTTATTTATGCTTTCCCGCCTTACATACTCGTTACTTTATTTGTACTGACGTCCGTTTTACCTAGAGACACTGTATTTTTCGTAGGTCCCGATAGACAGGTTGACGGTCCTCCTAGTAGGCTATCACCTCAGCGGAAAATGTTGGTGCATTCCACTTGCTACGGAGTTTCTTATTTGGTCAGTATGCTTTGGACATGTATTGATTGGTATGAAAGAGTCCTGCCCCAACCTTTATGATGTTTGTGTACTCTTAGAGGCTTGTAGATAGATGTCATGTATATGGTTACTTGTATGGCCTTGTCGGCCTATGTTTTGAGTGTACAAATGATCGTGTTGGCCTTATAGGCCCGTATGTCACATGTATAAGTTTGTATATCATGTTGGGTCATCCTATGTCGAGTATTCCCTTATATTTTATTCTGGTTATCTCATGACGTCCCTTCTGGCCCATTTACGCATGATGATATGATAAGAAAGATATGCTACGTTGGTACTCGGTTGAGTAAGGTACCGGGTGCCCGTTGTGGCCCTCCGATTTCGTGACATTAACATATGAGGATGAAGGTTGAGTATTGAGTTCAAGTTGAAATCAAAAGCATGAGGAGATATAAGTTAATTATTTGAAACCTATTTGTTGTAACACCGTTTAATTCCAGAAATGAAGGATGTTCGTTCATAGGAGTGGCTGTTATTGTAAACAAAAACTCGAATTATGATTTTTTTTCAGTGATGTGATGTTAAATTTGGATGATCATGTATTAATGTTTGAAGTAGTTTGTAATTAATTTCGTTTGTTTGTGATGATGTATGAGAATAATGTGGAAAGACCAAGTTGAATGTTCATATATTATTGGTCTTGAATAGCTGGCCCAAACGAGGCTATACAATCAGTTTGGAGTCACGTGGACTCAGAACCCTGCTTGTATCTGGGCTCAATTTTAGGCCCGTCTAGAAGCCTGCCCTATCGCATGAGCAGGTAGGCCATTCCAGAAGGGCCAGGACATCCTGGGCTTTACTCCTAAGCCCCATTTTTGCTCGTATTTGACTAGTTGGAGGTCTTAATGTGGGCCTTTAATCATATGCAACTTATAACCACTAATTAATCATCAACCCTCATTGCACTAAGTGGTTAAATACAAAGCACGAACTGAATCTTCAGTCAATCAATTTATCTCACACCATTCCACCTTTCTACTTATAAAACTTATCCTTTTCAAATACGGCAATACGTTGGATTGAAATAAGCATTTATGCAAAAACAGTTCAAGCAAGTTTAAAAATGAGTTTAATCTTTGTACACTTACCTATGAGTAATCACTATAAACTCTTGAGCCTGCCACATGCAATCTTGAATTTAGAAAATAAACATCTCATGAACATTCGTAGTTGCTTTAGACGCGCTTTAATAAATCATCGTCAAGTTATGGGCACGGTTCCCGTGGCATAACTGTGACACGTAGTCCCAAAATTCAAGTGCATGTTCGCGTGACTTGATCCAACAACTTCAAATAAATTATTGATAAACATGTTGTGAATCACAGGTGCATTTCACGTGGCGTGATTTGCAATGTGTATAAAAATAATAAGTTTGCGATATCGTAACTTGTTTTAAATAAAATTCATAATTACTTTAAAAGGTACAAATAAAAGCGGTAAAAGGGTAAAAATGTAGATAGGTTTTAAAACATCTAATAATCATGTATTTAGGCCAAGAGTAAATTGTAAAGCGAACGTGCTAAAATCACAGAACTCAGGAGTGCCTCACACCTTCTCTAAGGTTAACAGAATTTCGTGCCCGGTCTTCTATGTTTCACAGACTTNATTCTTGATGTTGGGTTGTTGATTACCCTTAGTGGTCTTTGGGATGTAGTAGAAATAGGGGAGTTGCTGCCCAATTTTCCGCAAGCTATACGAATAGCCAAATACGATGGTACGATATTATATATTGACGACAATATCATTTCACTTATTGTAGACGCAAGAAGTTGCGTTGAGCTTGGTTGAGAAATAAGGAAGAGATCATACAGGTATGTTAAGGCACTTCCTTCTTTCTTTCTGCATGATCTAAAGTGAAGTGAACGTAAACGATACGCTATTTTATAACGGATCTACTCCTAGCAACTAAGGTTGTCCATGTTGTTCTTTCCTTATAAAGTTATTCTAAGCATGTATGCATGATACTTGAATCCTATTGAGGTTCAAATTGATGGTATGGATGTCCATAACATTGATCGAAGGTGCAAGTGACGTAAGGTTGAGAATATGGTTCCATGAGTCTAACATGCAGCATTATATATATATATGTACCTATTTTATTCTACTAGGTTGTGCTATAGTCGACCGGATACGGCACCTATTGTGCAACTAGTGATCAGTTGGGTTTTACCGAGCTCCATATGGCCGGGTACGATTCTACCGAGCCTTATGATGGTCGGGTAGATTTTTATATAGCCTATTACAGCCGGGTACGATATGATAATGATGCCCACAAAGACGTATGTTGTAAAAGTGTATATATAAACATAATCATGCATTTCATGTCAGTCTCCCTTAGAGGCACTCAGATGTTACAGGTTGTGTCTTCTCTTTCTCTCTTTACATTATTATTCTTATTTATGCTTTCCCGCCTTACATACTCGTTACTTTATTTGTACTGACGTCCGTTTTACCTAGAGACACTGTATTTTTCGTAGGTCCCGATAGACAGGTTGACGGTCCTCCTAGTAGGCTATCACCTCAGCGGAAAATGTTGGTGCATTCCACTTGCTACGGAGTTTCTTATTTGGTCAGTATGCTTTGGACATGTATTGATTGGTATGACAGAGTCCTGCCCCAACCTTTATGATGTTTGTGTACTCTTAGAGGCTTGTAGATAGATGTCATGTATATGGTTACTTGTATGGCCTTGTCGGCCTATGTTTTGAGTGTACAAATGATCGTGTTGGCCTTATAGGCCCGTATGTCACATGTATAAGTTTGTATATCATGTTGGGTCATCCTAT
>AWOL01S0011601.1:0-12244 GCA_000715115.1 Nicotiana otophora
CATTCTCAAAACTGATCAGGAGGTCTTGTTTGGAAGGCTTTTGGATATGGTTAGAAAGAAAGGGCGGTGTGAAGGCTCAAAGTAGACTCAATATGATGGGTTGTACACTTACAACTCTTGGAACCGACTCTTTCAATAAACTAAAACAAACTCATGCCTCAATTTTAGATACTGGAATTTATATTTTATTTTTTCTTTTTTTTATTTTTGAATTCTTATTTGGTTGGACCGAACCGTGTAAGGCTGCCTATGTATCCTTTTTTTTAAAGAATCAGGTCAAACGTAGTTCAAACATCTGACTTAACTATTTTTATTTTATTTTCTTTCTTTTTCTTTGTTTTTTTTTCACTTTTTGTTTTCAAAACAAGTTGCCCCAGCTTTTATTTTCTGGGGGCATGGACCTTTGACTATTCTTTTTTTTTTTTTTACTTGAACTTTCTAAGAGTTGTCTCAGTTTGTACTCTTGGGACATTGACTTTTCTTCATATTTTTTTTTATTTTTGTTTGGACTTTTGACTCTAAACTTGATTCCAAAAGAGGGTGGTCAAAGAAAATAACACATGATCAAAAGGGTAACGAAGGGTAAAAAGTGTTTAGATAACAGAAAAATGGTCTCCCAGCCTCGAGAACGCCAAACATAGTATCCTTTCGTGGGCACAACATTGATGAATATGTTTGTCTTCTTGGTGTGTCGTGGTCGAAAGACATTTTTCATCCATTAATGTCAAAATTTCCACCAACTTCAATTAATCCTTCCTCAAACCCAATCTTCACAATGACTTGAAGGTAAAGACCATTAACCTCCATGGGTATGACTATTCTAGTTCCACATGAATTTGAACCGAGCTTAATTCTAAAGTGTTTTGACTCTTTATCCATCCTCAAAAATGTCTTTTTCTCAGTTAAACAATTCAAGACTAAATCAGTTTTCTAAGATCTAACCAAAATTTCACATGCATGTCATGTCACTAGAACTAGCAGAAAAAGTATTGTGCATAGAATAATATAAAAGGACAAATTGTATTTCATTCAGTAAAGGATGGAAGGATTTGACAATAAGACAAACAAACTGAAATCTGGGTTACAACCCTGGATAACCCAGATAACAGAAAAGACGACAAAATAAGCTACCAAGACTCATTCCTAGCTAAAGAGGAGTGACTTTTCAGTTACCAAGCGACATCTTAGCCACGGACTTGCACATCAGCATTACTACGGCATTCAACCATTTATGTTGTTATGGATTCAACACTCAAATTTTGACTTTTTGATCAAACCGTTCCCAATATTGACTATAGAATTCCAGGACTGACGTGATGGTCGATTTCATAGCAACTAATTTTCCAAAGGACTTGAAAGAATTTTTATGTCTCCCCATCATCAAGCCATCCCTAGCAGCGCAAGTCCTATTGCTTAAACCTGATAAAGTCAACCAACATTTGCCACCCTTTTTACCACCAACTTGTCTGCTTGCCTTTTCGTGATCTTAGTTGGATCCACGATAGTGATACTTGTTCCTTCGGTTGAGAAGATACTTTTATTTTCGAGAGATCCTAGACTCGCCATTGCAAACCAACAAACCGACCACCTTAAATTGGGTTTTATTTCAAAGCAACAAACATGTTAGAATAAACTCTCTCTTTTTTTTTCTTTTGTCACTCTTTTTTTTTCTGTTTTCTTTTCAAAATCATTCAAACGAACCTGATGTGGGTTGCCTACGTATCATGTGGGAATATGAATCAGATCTTGCGCAGTCCGGGAAGATCAGAAATAAAGAAAATAAACTAACTCTTTTTGTTTTTATTTTCGAAAGAATGACTTATAAAGAAGAAAGAAAATATTTTTGAATTTTGATTTATTTATTTTTTTTAAAGAATTTTTGAAAAGAAAGACTTCTAAAGAAGAAAGAAAATAATTATTTTTAATTTCGACTTTTTTTCCGTGGAATTTCGAAAGAAAAAATTCTAAAGAAGAACGGAAATATTTTTGGATTTTTGGACTTTTATTTTGAATTTATGAAAGAAATACTTCTCAAGAAAAAAAAACATTTTTGAACCTTGAATTTTCTTTTCAATTTTCGTAAGAAGAATGAAAATATTTTTGGATTTTGAGAAGAAATTTAAAGGAAAATATTTTTGTATTTTTTTTTAAAGTTTAGGTCTAAAAGAAAGTCTTTCTAAAGAAGGAAGTAAAGGAAAATATTTTTGAAATTTTAAAAATTGTCGACCGGAACGGATTAGGTTTGCCTACGTATCTTACATCCGGTGAGAATCAAACCCGCGTAGTTCGGTCAGTTTTGACACAACAAGAAAATATGACTTATTTTGAAATGATCTTTTCTTTCTTTCATTTTTTCGAAATTTCGGTAAAGTTTTGGGATATTTTGAATACCGGAAGTTTCAGAACCGGGTGATTTTCTCTCCTACCTCACTCTTGGTTTTTCTTGATTTTCTTTCCCTATTCTAGAAATCTAGTCAACATGTAAGCCGAAACAAATAAATGCACAAGTAGCACGTAAAATGTATCGTGATGGTCTTTTAAATTGGGTACACCTGTCCTAGACGAACCCAACCCCTGTGTTGAGTCCTCAAAGTCAAATGCACGTGAGGCAAACAAACGTACCTACTAGGGATCCGGCATGAGGTTATGTGATACTAGGTTTGAACCCTGGAGTGTATTGTTCTAGACCTGGCTTATCCGAGCGGACAACTCGAGCCCGGGGGAGAGGGGGAGGCAACACACCGGAAACCAAAAGGCCATCCGACTTTGTAACTGATCTGATCCTCGTTCTAAATTAGGGTATGGAACTAACAGAAAAGAAGTTACGCTAGCGTTCACTTTCCAGAAGATTTAGAAGACTCAGAGAGAAGAAGGGTTTCACAACAGTTTTATATACAATTCAAATAATATCAAAGCGGTAAAAAGCGGCATTTAGCACATTAGGCTCAAACACGTAAAATATCAGATAAAAAAAAAGCCAAGTATAATAGTTATTCTAGGCTTGAATTTTGAACTTTGAACCAGAAATTCTGGGTTCTTTTCCCCAGCAGAGTCGCCAAAGCTGTCATACCTCCTTTTTTTCGAGGGGATAGGGAGTTTTTCCAATTAAAGTGACATTAATCGAAATAGAATTATTTATTTAATTTCAGAGTCGCCACTTGGAATGCTTATGGTGTCTCAAGTCACCGGTTTATTTTAAATCCCAAAACGATTAAATTTGACTATGTTTTAAAAGTTTGTGAAACCAGAAGACCGGGTAAGGAATTCTATTAACCCGAGAGAAGGTGCGAGGCACTCCCGAGTTCCGTGATTTTAGCACGGTCGCTCAACTATTAATAATTGGCCTAATTATCTGATTTAATATATATTTGAGACCTATTGTGCATTTTTACCTTTTAAACCGCTTTTAGTATTTACGAAATTTATTTGAACAAGTCGCGATGTCAAGCACTCGTTTTATTTTGTACATATTGCGAATCGCGCCACGTAAAACGTACCCGCGGTTTATAACGTGTTAACTTTTATTATTATTTGAAGTTAGGGTCGAGTCACGTGAAACGCACACTCGAATTAGGATTATGTATCATGACTATGCCACGGAAACCGTACCCATAGTCACGATATTTATTATTCACACCTAAAACAAGCTATGATGTTCATAAGTGACATTTGCAATTCATCTAAGTAAATTAAAATGAATCCTAGGGATGGAACTCGCTAAAATTATAAGCAAAACAAAGTTAAAATGCCTACATTCCAAGGACAAAGGAAAACTCACAACGGTAGCATATTCATAAAGGCAAGACTAAATTATCCTACAAAGTTATACTACTAATACTTTTCAAAAATAAAATATTCAAGAACGAATGAAACAAGAAGCAGAAAGACTACTCTAAACTAAACATTTGGTCCAAGCATATGACAAGATATGTAACAAACATTAAGGCCAATTAATTAAACACAGAACCACAAAAATTATGCAATCATCAGAATTACACTCTACTTATCATAGCCTTGAATGTATTGAATAGACATCAAACATTTAGAGCCAAAATCAGTCAGATTCAGATTCACATTCCTTTTTAAGAGTATAAAATCTATAATCCTAAATCTATCTGAAATGGCTCCCATTATATTTTATCACACATAGAGAAAACTCAATATTAAAGAGAAAAATGAGATAAATCTGAAGTTAGAGCTTTCCGATTAATTGAGTTGCGGTAATTACAAGGACTGAAACGAAGCAACAATTACAGCCAAAAATTGACACAGCTTCAAACGAAATCAGCACAAATCGAACCGAAATTTCGGACTTAAACCTCCAACGGCAACCTCCACACGACTCAAACTCAAAAACAGCTCCAGACTTCAATTAAATTCCATGTTTCAGAAACTAAGAATCGAATCAAGAATGAAGAAGATGAAGTATTTTTGTACTGTTTTTCGATTTTCTGAAATCAAAACCCAAAAATATAAAACATTCTTAAAAAAAAAATGAGTCCGAAAGTGAGAAGAAGAAACTGATATTTGTTTTGTTTCTCCGGAATCTCCAAGACCCGAGAAGAAAAACTTCTTGAAACCCAAGTTTTGTAATCCCCTTATGTTCGTTCCCTTCCTTTGTTTCTCTATTACTGTTACGTCCTTTCCTCTCTCTCTCTTTATTTTTTTTGGTTTTCTCTCTTTTTGTTTTGGGACATTATAGTCATTTTTAGGGAAGTTGGAAGTGTCTGGATCTTCAAGAATGAGGGGGTTGCGGCTGGCTTTTGGAATTTTGGTGATTAGGTTCCTCTTTTCTTTTGAAGCTAGGTGGTCTATTTGGCCCGCCGGATTCCGGCAAGTTTTAGCAGTGAGAGAGACGATGGGTGTGAAGGAAAAAATAGGGAAAAACGGCTGATCCCTCTTGAATGAGATCCTGTGACCTAAAAATGATGTAGGGTTTTTAGGGGGAAAATTTGATGGGTTTTTGTCTATTGGGCCCAGATTTGGCCCAAATTGGGCCATGACTTGGACATTTGAACAAAGAAAAACTTTAGGAGAGCTAGTCCAAATTAAGTCTTGTTTTTGTTTTTGTGATTTTTAATTTTATCAAATAAAACCTATAAAAAGGTGAAATAAAACTAAAATATTAAGATTAAACTTAAAAACTATTTAAATACTAAAAAGTGAGTGAAAATCTAAATATGGTAAAAAATTAGGTGCTCACTATGAGAAGATACAGAAACACAAAAAAAGAAGGATGTTATTTAGAAGAACCAGACAATACAATGAACAAGACAAAAATGATGGAAAGTGTTTTGAATATGAAAGGTATAGTCATGTTCAAGATGAATGCCCGGATCTTAAAAGAAAAGTCGCCATAGGGTTCAATAAAAATAAATCATTCGGAAGATGGAGTGATGAAGATAGCTCAGAATATGAAGAAATAGCAAACCTGTATTTCATGACTATTTTGGAAAATGATATGAACAAATATTTTGGTTGATGGACTGATGAAGATGCATAAGATGATGAATGCAAGGAAGACGCTGAAAATTGCTTCATGGAACGTGGTGAAACAAGCGAGGAACATCACAGAAAGAGTCGCAAAGGGAAATGATACTTAGACAGTGTGTGTTCCAGTCACATGACATATGAAAAAAAATTGTTCAAAGAAGTCACAAAAATAAATGGATGAAATGTCAAATTTGGTGATGATTCAAAAGGAAAGATCGTTGGTACCGACACAGTTCCATTCAATAATAACTATGATATTACAGAAGTATACCTTGTGGATGGACTCAAATACAACCTCTTGAGCATAAGACAACTATGTGATTAATAATATGAAGTTAATTTCAAGAAAACGGGGTGTGTCATTGAAGATGAGTCAGGTAAAATTATTCTCCCAGAAAAAGGTATGGAAACGTATACAATCTTGACGGCATTGAAAATCTAGATAGTCATATTTGTTTGGCATCCATATCTGATGATCCATGACTATGGCATAAAAAATTTGGCCATGCAAGTGTGCATTTAATTGAAAAACTCTCCAAGCATGATCTAGTTATTGGCCTTCCCAGCTCAATTTTTCTAGAAATCATGTATGAGATGCATGCCAGATTGGCAAACAAACTAGAAACTCTTTCAAAGCCAAAGAAATTGTATCCACAACCAATCCCTTACTATCATTTCACATGGACTTTTTTGGACCTACTATAACTGCTAGCATTGGAGGTAAACGGTATCCTTTTGTTATTGTTGATGATTACTCATGTTTTACATGGGTAATTTTCTTATATCATAAAGACGAAGCTTTGAAAGTTTTTGAGATTTTATGCAAAAGAATTGAAAGAGAAAAAGGGTTTCTCATCTCAACCATACAAAGTGACCATGGAAGAGAATTTGAAAGCAGAGCCTTTGAAGAATTCTGCAACGATCAAGGATATACTCACAATTTCTTCCAAGATCACCCCAACAAAATAGGGTAGTTGAACGCAAGAATAAAACTCTGCAATATATGGATAGAATAATGATATTAGAACATTCATTGGCAAATCATTTTTGGGCAGAAGCAGTAAGCACAACATGCCATATCCTCAACAGATGTCTCATAAGACCAATTTTGAAGAAGACTCCATATGAATTATGGAAATGCAAAAGGCCTAATATAGGCTACTTTCATCTATTCGGAAGTAAATATTTCATCCACAACAATGGTAAGGACAACCTTGGAAAGTTTGATCTAGGGAGTGATGAAGGTATTTTTCTCGGTTATTCTATTAATAGTAGATCCTTTAGAGTTTACAACAAACGTACTTTATCTGTAGAGGAATCAGGGCATGTTATATTTGATGAAAATAACACTATGGATGAGAAAGGAATCATTGCAAGTGATAAAGATGTCAGTCAAGAAGCATCATAGACAAACAAGTCACAAAAGTCGATTGATAGTACAAACATAGTCTTAGAGTCGACTGGTGAACCTGTTAGCAACCATACTAAATCACAAAAAGAGTCAACTACTCCTGTAGTTGGAACGCGACCAAATGAATGGAGAAATAAACCAGAATATTCTTAAAAGTTTATCATAGGGGATCCAAGTGAAGGAATGAAAACCAGGGGAGCTCTCAAGAAGAAGGAAAACATTGCACTCATTTCTCAAGTCGAGCCAAAGAAAGTTGATGAAGCCTTAAAAGATTCTAGCTGGGTACAAGCTATGCAGGATGAACTCGATCAATTCGACAAGAATCAAGTCTGGGAACCGTTACTTAAGCCAGCAAATGCTACTATTGTTGGAACCAAATGGGTGTTCAGAAATAAGTTAAATAAGGATTGAAAGGTAGTCAGAAACAAATCCAGATTAGTAGCTCAAGGCTATTCAAAATAGGAAGGAGTTGATTATGATGAAACCTTTGCTCCGGTAGCCTGTTGACTAAAGCCCTGTATGGACTCAAACAAGCTCCTCGATCCTGGTGCGAAAGGCTTAGTTCATTCCTAATTGATCATGGATTCACAGGAAGTAAAGTAGATACTAAGTTATTTATCAAAAGATCATTTGAAGTAAATCTCATTATCCAAGTCTATGTTGATGAAATTATTTTTGGAAGTGCTAACTCTCTCCTGTGCAAGGAATTTTCTAATCTCATGTAGAGTGAGTTCGAAATGAGTATGATGAGAGAACTTACATTTTTTCTTGAACTTCAAATTCAACAATATAAGAAGGGAACTTTTATCTGTCATACCAAGTACACAAAGGAATTGATTAAAAAATTCGGCATGATCAATGCTAAAGCAATTGGTACACCAATGAGTCCGTCAACAAGTCTTGACAAAGACGAGAAGAAAAATTCAGTGGATGAAATAATATATCGTGGGATGATTGGAACCTTACTTTATTTAACTGCTATTCGACCAGATATCATATTCAGTGTGTGTAAATGTGCCAGGTTTCAGTCAGCTCCTAAGGAATCGCATCTGACAGCAGTAAAGCGGATAATCTATTAACTGATCGAAACTATTTGTTATGGACTATGGTATCAACGATCTAATAGTTTTAAGCTTGAAGGTTTTTTAGATGTTGATCTTGTAGGGGATAAAGAGGACATGAAAAGCACCGGTGGAACATGTCAATTACTGGGAAAGACATTAATATCTTGGAACATCAAGAAACAAGGCTCAGTTACACTATCCACAATTGAGGCAGAGTACATTTTCATTGGACAATGTTTTGCACAATTATTTTGGATGTCCCATAAACTCGGTGACTATAAATTATCTTTTGAACCTATTCAAATATTTTGTGACAATTCTAGTGCTATATGCCTTTTAAAGAATCTTGTGCATCATTCTAGAGCTAAGCATATAAATATTAAACATCACTTCATGAGAGATCATGTCATTAAGGGAGATATAGAACTGTCGTTTGCTAGCACTATTGATCAATTAGGAGATATTTTTACAAAGCCCTTGCTTTAAGATAGATTTTGTACTTTGAAAGAATTACTTGGCATTGTTTCGCTTAATCTTAAAAGTTAGGACTTATGTGCTAATTTTAATTCTTTATATGGCTAATATTTCCTTTTGTGTGTAAGAGTTCATTAATTGTGTGCATCCATTTTCCCTCTCTTTTCCCATTAGTCACAACTCTCTAGGAAGGAAAATCAATCAGCATGTCCTTTCACTGATGCCTTTTCGTTTTCTGTACTCAACCGTCAAATTTCCTCTTTTTAACCCTCTCAATCACTCCCCTTCTTCATTCATCGGTCCTATCTCGCATAAACCCTTCCCCAAAATCCTTCAACGGCAAAACACTCAAAACAATCCCTCTGTCTCCACCCGAAAGAGTACTCATTCTAGGGAAAAACCCTCTTCTCAGCCCCCAGAACCAGTAGACTTAGGTTGCGATCATTCTGAAGGTTTTGCCTCATCTCAGGCAGATCCGTCTGATTATACTCACCGAATAAACGAGAAATCCCTTGGAGAGCGACCCATGGAAGAACCTCCTAAATATTTCACCCCTAATAAATCTAAAATAGACCTCTTAATCTCTCTAGAGTCAGACCTTAATTTCTGGGATACTCCAAATAGTGACTCCTCATTATCCTCAAAGAGAAGCCCATTGCTTGTGGCAGAGTGATCGATCTGAATGATATGGAAGCCTTCAACTGAAAGGTAAAAGAGCTTTTCGAATTCCAAGGTTGGTCAAATTTTCTCTCTTTACCGCCTCCTAAAGTCTATGAATCCCTAGTTAGGATGTTTTATGCTAATCTTCGTTCGAACAAGCCTGATAAGTTGGAATCTATAGTTCTAGGGAAGCACATTATTCTAGACTTTTGCACTGTTTGACTTGATTTTTCAGTGTAAGTGTTCTGGGTTTCCCATGTTTTTCAAACATACCTTGCCTGAAGATTGTGAAATTACCTTTGATCAAGTAAAGTATTGCATAGCCGAGTCTCGCTCTGATTCCCTTCCTAACCAGTTAGGTCCCAGTGATGTTAGTTTTGAAACTCGGGTTATCTCTCATATTATAGCAACAACCCTTCTCCCTCGCACCAGTTCATTCTCTACTTTCTTTCAACGAGATACTTTTCTTGTTTATTGTATAGTGACCAAGCTTAAAATCAAACTGTCCTCCTGGGTAAGAAATTTTATGGTTGAAAGTGCTGATGACCCTACTAGTCTTCCATTTGGTATGGTTATCACTCATCTCCTAGAAGCCCATAATATCTCTATTTCCAATTACCCATTTGTCCCAGTCACCAAATCTTACAACTCAAGAACTTTTGCCAGTATGGGGTATGTGTGTGTTGAGGGTACCTAGGGTGAAGAAACAAGAAGGAGAAATCAAGACTGTTCAGACTGAATCGAAGGCCAAAGCTTCTGGTTCCGATCTTGGTATGAGTGATCCCGAACTTGTGGAGAAATTGACTGCCATTGACAACAAGCTGACCATCATCAAGGACCTTCTTGCTTCAACCCAATCAACTATTGGTGATATTTATGCCATCTCCAAGGAGACACGGTTCGATGTATCAAAGATAAGGGTCAAGATTCTCAAGTTAGTAGAAAATGCAGTCAAAGCTTTCAAGGAGGTGCATGACAGGATTGATGGGGTATCTGTTTCAGTGAATGCTAGCTTTGACCGTCTGAAGGAGGGTATTTGTAACACTCTCACTTACTTCCTGCGTCGTTGGTTGTGAATAGGTGGATGTTTCAGACAATTATTTTGTTGTTTTGGACTGGTTCACCAATCAGTGGATGCTTTTCTTTGGTGTTGTTTTTGTTGAACTCTCACTATCTCTACATGCCTATCACTGCACTTATGATTGCCTAGTTTGCTTGCAATACTTCTGTCTGCAATGTTTTGTGGTTGTTCTATGTTTATATAATCCTTTTTGCTGATGCCAAAAGGGGGAGAAATAAGTTTATAGTAAAGGTAGACAAGTAGCAGAAATCTTTTTGTGACTGTCCTGTTGAGAGAGAGTCGACTACATGTATTCAACAAGTACTATTGAGGGGAAGTCTTGCTGAGGAGGAGTCAAGTAAGGAGTCAACTACAGCATGACGGGAGTCGACTACAACAGAGAAGTAAACATCTTTTATATGTTATTTTGTCATCATAAAAAATTGGGAGATTGTTAAGATTNTCGATCTTGGTATGAGTGATCCCGAACTTGTGGAGAAATTGACTGCCATTAACAACAAGCTGACCATCATCAAGGACCTTCTTGCTTCAACCCAATCAACCATTGGGGATATTTATGCCATCTCCAAGGAGACACGGTTCGATGTATCAAAGATAAGGGTCAAGATTCTCAAGTTAGTAGAAAATGCAGTCAAAGCTTTCAAGGAGGTGCATGACAGGATTGATGGGGTATCTGTTTCAGTGAATGCTAGCTTTGACCGTCTGAAGGAGGGTATTTGCAACACTCTCACTTACTTCCTGCGTCGTTGGTTGTGAATAGGTGGATGTTTCAGACAATTATTTTGTTGTTTTGGACTGGTTCACCAATCAGTGGATGTTTTTCTTTGGTGTTGTTTTTGTTGAACTCTCACTATCTCTGCATGTCTATCACTGCACTTATGATTGCCTAGTTTGCTTGCAATACTTCTGTCTGCAATGTTTTGTGGTTGTTCTATGTTTATATAATCCTTTTTGCTGATGCCAAAAGGGGAGAAATAAGTTTATAGTGAAGGTAGACAAGTAGCAGAAATCTTTTTATGACTGTCCTGTTGAGAGAGAGTCGACTACATGTATTCAACAAGTACTATTGAGGGGAAGTCTTGCTGAGGAGGAGTCAAGTAAGGAGTCAACTACAGCATGACGGGAGTCGACTACAATAGAGAAGTAAACATCTTTTATATGTTATTTTGTCATCATAAAAAATTGGGAGATTGTTAAGATTTCAATGATCAAAAATAACATATTATTGTGTGCAAAATCACGTGAGATGTAAAGAAGGATGTGATCAAATCTATCAATGTTGTACGGACGAAGACAAGAAAGGAAGGAGTAGAAGAACCAAGGCAAAAAAGGAAGGTTTGAGATTAAAGCAATGTGACAACTAGGATAATTGGGATAAAGAAGGAAGTGCCAAGATTAACAGAGATCTGAACTAAAATTACGACTACCCTAATTGCTGAAGATATGTGTCGAAAAGGAAAGCTATCAATCCCATGGAATAAGGAACAACTTAAGGACCAATTATAGGGGATCCTCTTTCGAAGAAGGAAAAGACCAGCAGTCATGGACCATCTATGGATGCTCCGTACTTATTCTTGGAATAAATCATAACAGATTCAATTCCAAGGATCAATTCCCTTGGGATCGCAAATCTCTCAACGGTCTGCCAAAGATACGTCAAGCGAAGCTCAAGTATATAATGAAGTCTGTCGAGGAAGAATAATATACTTTGATCATACAAACTTCATACTCTTTGTTCTACTCTAAACAAGTATTGTAATCTTAGCAAAGTTTATTGTGTAATCAGTAGAGAGAAGAATGAGAGCAAAACATTAGTGAGGCATTGTATCACGAGTGTACTTAGATTCAGAAGTGAGTTGGTGTTCGAGATAACATCAACACAATTGTACGAAACTTTCAAAGAGCTTTGAAGAGAGAACACCCTTGAAACCCAAGGAGAATGGAGTAGGATTCACATTGAATCCGAACCAGTATAAAAATCTAGGTGTCTTTAATTCCTGCATTTTTACTTCTGCTTTTATTTAGATTCTGTCTTTATTTTTAGTCGGCTAGTTGGTAAAC
>AWOL01S0011602.1:4212-27603 GCA_000715115.1 Nicotiana otophora
GTTATGTCTTTGTAACTACTGTAAATTTGAATGCTCGTATAATAATCTCTGATGATTCCCCCCCACCCCCCACCCCCACACCCACCCCCAAGCGAAAAAAGAATTGGCTTGTTTCATCTAGTCAACAGAATGTGAAACTTCAAGCTATCATTAATTGTTGTGAGGGACCATCAACAGCTGGGCATTTGGTCTAGTGGTATGATTCTCGCTTTGGGTGCGAGAGGTCCCGAGTTCGATTCTCGGAATGCCCCCAGTTTTTTGAGTAACTCTTTTCAAATCTGAAATTCCGACATCAATAAGGTATTCCAAGGATAAGGTAGGATTCTTATTTAATAGTTCCCCAGAACAATCAACAGTTTGAGACTGATGTTCTGAAAACAACAGAAATCATAAGGCATTTGTGATACGAGGATAGAATTCACCTTAGAGTCATGTATATACGATACAGTTAAACTGGATAAAATTCATTAGTTTATGAAATAATATTTCAGCAACAACTTTAACAAGCAAACTATATATATATATATATATATATATATATAAATGCAGACAGCCTAGACCTAATTCTTCCTTGTACATCATAATCCTCGACTTTCAGAGCCTTCATTATTTTCTATTTAGTTTGCATTTTAATTGTAAGTCAACTAAGACTTTCAGCTAACTTGCATTTTTATTATCACGTGTCAATTAAAGATTCTTCCTAATCTCAAAGAGAACACCTAAGGTAAACTCATCAGGATCTAAAAGACAAAAATAATAAATCATGATTCTGCCGAGCATGCTGATTTGCCAGTTTACCACTTAGCAGGTCTGAAAGTCAAAAATACAACACAAAACTCCCAAGATCAGCACAATGAGCATATCAATGTTAAGTGAACGTTATCAAGGTTTTTGCTTAACAGCTTTGCCTTGGTTTATTTGACAGAGCAGGCAAAATGAGAAGTGACAATGAGTATATGCTTTCGTCTTTGCAGTTTTGCCTTTGTTTCCAATTAGAGAAAGTAGTAAAAGCTGAGAAGTGACAATTAGCTAATGTATCTGTCCTTCCGCAATGATTCATCAACAAGGCTCATTTTCATGGATCATGGATGTCAACAATATTGCTAGCTTAAATCATTGATCAATGGCTGGTGTTACCAAAAACCAAGCATTTCTCTAGTAGTATGTTGCTGTTTAAGGCAAGAGCTCATTGATTTTCCTGCTCCAATCAGGACGAAGATTGCTATCCCAAGATGATGAATCATATAATTATTGTTTACTTGAGCGACGAATCATGAACATCACAAGTTTCATGTTGCTTTGTGACGAAACTTACATACAATGAGCAGCAAAATAAAACACAAACAAGAAGAAAACATACTAGATCATTCAAGAAGGTGTCAAAAATAATCACAGAATAAGAGAAAACAAAAGGGAGAGCGCAAGTTTTCCTCTATATCATTCCTAAACTTGGTATCATCTACTTAAGTTGCGACTTCAACACAAATTATGGGGCTAAAACATGAGGCATTAAGCTATCTATAGTTATAGTTCCTTGTGACATGTCCCAAAGGATTGAGTATGATTAAAAAGGACTGTAAATATTATGCACCAGAAATAATCAAAGCTGATAGCTCTTTAGGAATCAGAAAAAGCTGAGCATCAGATGGAATGGTGCAAAGAGGAGGTTAAAACTCTCTGTTTATCCACTAACGTTATTCTAAGGGTGTCAGCATAAGTTCTCAAAAATATTTCTCAGTAAGGAAATGCAGATCAACAGGTATGAAATAAGAAGCTGAAAGGTTATATATTTGCAATGAAGCATGTCATTTATAATTGAGTCATTGCTAATCACTGGAAAAGCGCATTGATCATGAGTCAAAAGTCAAAACACATTATTCAACAGCTGGGCATTTTGTCTAGTGGTATGATTCTCGCTTTGGGTGCGAGAGGTCCTGAGTTCGATTCTCGGAATGCCCCATCTTTTTTGATTGAATATACATAATAAAACTAGCCCTAAAATCTGACAAAATCCCCCATCTTGTTTTGATTGAGTGCACCATTAATCAATCACTGTTTGTTCCTTTTAACAGAAAATTTAACCTTGAATCTGAGTCTGACTCCCCCTTATGAAACGAGTGCAGAGGTAAGACAGTTTTTTATCTGAAAGAATTCCTACCGATTGCTCTATTTAGTGCATTAAACTTCTAAATGAAGAATCAAAACAAATGTTGTATGTTTGAACCAAGCACACACCTTTATCTTCATGCAATTCTAGAGGGGTTAAGAGAAGTCACTTTAATAGTATCAGAGATCTGATCCAAAGTCAACTATAACACTATAACAAAAACATGGATAAATCTGTGGAATTTAGTTTTTTTTTTCAAATTTATTACTCTTAGCTTTTTCCCTTTTATTTCTTTTTATTTTGAGCTAGGCAAATGCAGCTTTTCAACAGAAGTGAACAGATTGTTCGACATCTAACTTATGCAAGGATGTATTTTCAATTCAGAGACTACTATTCCAACAATTTGCATATGTCAGTATATTCAGCATCTCTTTATATTAAACTGGGAACTTCATGGCCAAAAATAACTTTATGCAATCAATAAAAAATCACCATAGTAATCACAACACAATGACCCACAGATTGTTTAATGCATATACCAATAAATCATAGATAAAATAAGCAATTTAAAGGACACATAAGCAAAGAGAAATTACAAAGGGAAGAGAACAAAACGCAAGAATAGAGAATTTGGTCAAGTGTTATGATTCTCGCTTAGGGTGTGAGAGGTCCCAAGTTCAGTTTTCGGAATGCCACACTTTTAGGTGCCCAATATTTTGATGTGAGGAATGCCTACTTTTCAGAACCAAATATTTGACCCTAAACATTGTCTAATGAGGAGCTCCTTCCCTACTTCAATTAAAGCTCGCCCCCACCCCCACCCCCTTCTCATATTTTTCCCCTCTAAAGTCCCTCGCTCCACTCATTTTTGAACTTCTAATGAGACAAAGTAAGAATAGGGTAAAGATGAGACCCAAAAGGAAGAATGGAGATGCATGAAATAGGTATGAGCTAGAGGTATGATTCTCACTTAGGGTGCAATAGGTCCCAAATTTATCGCACAAATCAGAACTCAATCACCTAGCACTAACAATCTCCGCTATATGCCTTTAATCTATGATTGAGCAAAGGATTAATTAATAACCTCAATTTTACTACTCAAGTGCACATTTTATACAATTGTCTGCTTCTAAAGTAGTGTCATCATATAGAGTAGCTAAACAACAGTATTAGATGAGAGTTGAGAGTTGAGAGTTGAGAGTTGAGAGTTGAGAGTTGACAGAATTGTAACAGTACTAACCAGAAAGCTGAAGAGGCGAGCAGAAGCAGAGAATGTTGGTTGCACTTCTAGGCTTGCAGAGAAAGAATTTTCGAGGATTTAAAAATAATATTTTCCTTCGGAATTGTACCCAAAAGCGTAAGCTGTGCGCGTGCATAATTCAGAACTTGGATAGTTGGCTTCTGACATTCGGTCCTTTTATTGCCTATTCTGTACTCTCAATTTAGGTGACACTCCCATCAATTTTATATGACAACTCACTAAATTGAGTAAAATAAAACTTAATTAAAAAAATATATTACTTTTTTAAAACAGACTAATAAGGAAAGTACGAGTACATTTTCTTTTACGATTTTTAGCCGTAGTACTTGTTTTAGATTAAAAATTTCAAAAATTCCTCTTTTTTTAAAAACAAAACTTGCAACGTTTAATTCATTTATGTTCTTATACTTCATAAAATCATGTTTTTATTTTTTCCATTCCTCATACCCAATTGCCTATTTGTCAAACAACAATGCTCTCATTAAATATTTTATAAAATACAGAGACGACTCAATAGCATCTGAGGCCTAAATGATAGATTTAAGGTTTTGCTTTAGGCTTCCATTGCTATTGAACAGTCTCTATAATTTATATTTGGATATTGTTGGAATTTGTTGACTTAAACCTATCATGACATAATATGATTCCATTCTCCGGACCTTTCATAAAGTGAATGCAAGATACTTTTGTATTGGGCTGTCTTTTTATATATTATATCAAACACTAAAGAATAAATTGAAAGGGAAGGAATATATTTAAGCTCCCTTGTCCATGTACTCGACTGGAAAAAGTTTAAGCATACTGAACTTATGAATTATTGCACATTGAAACTTTTAGTACCGATGAAAAAAAGAATACAATTTCTGAAAAAGAAACTTTTAGTACCGATAAAAACATGAATGCAATTTCTGAAAAAGATAAATAGATATGCGTCTGGGGGGAGTCGAACCCAGGTTTATTGCTTGGAAGGCAATTATCCTAGCCATTTGACTACAAACGCTTGTTGGTGATTTCTGTAAGTATCATTTTTCTTATTTTAGATTTGATCTAATCGTTGCGAAAATGCTCTTTCTGATGTTCCAAAAAAAAAAACTCTTTCTGATATTTTCCCTTCTTAACCATACTCCATACTATCCACCATCATGTTATTCGTATATACTGTAGTCTCCAACAATGGTGTAAGTAGAAAGGCATGTAAAAACACATGATTTTATCTTTACTTGGTCATACACAGTTAGAAAAGAATCATTCAAATAAGACCCATATTCACTTGATCATCGTATCCATATTCAATAGAAAAGAAGGAACGCATTAATACATCAGTTGTCTTGTAGCTTTCTAGTTATAGGATCATATAAAGTTCCAATAGTAACAGTAGTAGAACCAAAGCTGCCACTGTACGGTCTGATATGTCGTTCTCAGTACTAGTCCTTATTTTCGTGTTCTGAGACCTTTATTAGCTTCATTTGATATTTTTTATTTGCGTGCGTAGTTCTTGAGATGACCACGGTCCATATTTTGGGTAAACGGTCCCGGATTAGTATTTTAACGATTCCATTAAGTTCGTATTGTGATTTTGAACTTTGTCGTATGCTTGAAATTGAATTTGAAAGTCCTCAGGTTGATTTGACTTGTTTTGCCGAAAGTTAGCAATTTGAATGTTTGGAAATTCTCTAGGTTTGACCGTAGGTTGACTTATTGGTTATCAGCTTCGAATTTAAGTTTTGGAACTTGGAATAGGTCCATTTTGCTATTTGAAATTTGTATGCGATTTCGAGTTGGTTTGATAGGAATCAGACGCCTGGTTGTCATTTTAGCTACTCTTGAGTTTCCTTTTGAATTTCATATGTTTTGATGATCGATTCGTGGTTCTGGATATTACTTTGGTATTTTAATCGTGTGAACGAGTTCGTATGATATTATTACACTTTGTGTGCATGTTTGATTTTGAGTCTAAAGGGCTCAGGTGAGTTTCGGGTATGTATCGGATGAGTTTTGGATGACTTGAGATAGCTGGTGTGCTTTCAGTTCTGGTATTGATCTGCAGATGTCGCATTTGCGAGATCTGACTCGCAAATATGAGCCTCTCTTTTGCGAACATGAGTTTGCATTTGTGAGCAGGGGCTTGGGCTGCGTGACCTTGCATTTGCGAGGAAATGGTTCGCATTTGCGAACAGGCTAAGGCCGTTTTTGCGAACATCTTGGTCGTATTTACGACCCCTAGCAACTTAGGTCAGCTTCGCATTTGCAAAGCTTTGGGCGTATTTGCGATGGGGGCACATTCGCATTCGTGATCTATTTCTCGCATTTGCGACTTCTGGGCATCTGACGCGCTGATCGCAATTGCGATCCGTATTTCGCATTTGTGGTGTTCGCAATTGCGATACCTGCAGTTGGGTAAAAAGGGAGAAAATGGGACTTAGCTCATTTTATACCATTTCTCAACCCTAAAAAACTGTAGAGGCAATTTTTTAAGAATTTCGTCTTCCCAATTCCTCATTACTTTTCATGAGATTTTAACATCAAATCTAGGATTTCCATGGTAGAAATTAGGGATTTGGGTAGAATTTGAGGATTTTGCAAAATTATGATTTAGATCGCTAATTAATGTCAGATTTCAAAATAAATTAAATAGCTGGGCTCAGGGGTGAATGAATAATTAGATTTTGGTCCGGGTCTCATATTTTGACCAAGCGGGGCCCGAGTTGACTTTTATTGACATTTTTAAATTCATCAAAGATTGAACCTTTTGCATTCGTGTGTAGTTTCTAAAGCTTATTTTAAATTGTTTGAACAATATTTGGCTAGATTTGGTTGGTTTGGAGGCTTGTTCGAAAAGAAAAGTCATGGTTGATTGTTGAGTTGGTTGCGCAAAGAGATAAGTGTTGTGTCTAACCTTAACTTGAGGTAATTAGGACTTATTGGTCTATTTATAATATGAATTATGTGAAAAAAAGACGTATATGTAAGGTGACGAGTTTATATGTGCCATCATGGGATTAAAGCACGAGGGATTGTTCTATTTACTTCTATATCTTCATTTATTCCATGTTATCTCTTGTTATATACTTTAATTGCTAAATATTCTTACTTGATATCTATGCTTTACTTGTTAATTATTATTTACTTATTACTTATTTTGATTTGTTCATTCTCACTCAATATTTGCATACTTGCTACATGTTTTTACTTGCTTTAATTGTATATTCTCATTGTCACGTATTTTTACTTGCTTTATTACCCTTATATTACTTGATGCACTCTATTATGTTATTTCGACTACGTGAGCCATTTAGCTATTCTTGTGTTGATGATTATCAAGGTTTTAGATTACGAGGTGTTGGATATTCTCCGTTTGTATTGGTAGTTCTTTATTGTTCCGCATGTTTCATTTCTCTTTATTGTTGATATTTCATAAACAATGGTGTTGAGTTATGTATGTTAAATAAATTGATATTGGAGAATCAGTTTGCGCGCTACAAATGGTATTGAAAGGAATTGATATTGGGGGATCGAGTTGCACGCCACAACGGAACATGAAATGATATGATATTGATATTGGGAATGAGATGTACGATGTATAAGATATTGTGTTAAAACTTGGGATCGGGTTGCACGCCACAACAGATTTGATATGTTGTTGTTGTTGTTTTGACTGTAGAGTTTATTCTAGATATTATGATACGAGATTTGAGATTATGTTATTCTGGGGGCCTCTCGTAGTTGACCTTCAGGTCTGTTTATATGAGTTTCTTGCTTTATTTATATTTACAGGTTTATTGTGAGTGACTTGCCTTAGCCTCTTCACTACTTCGTCGAGATTATGCTCGACACTTGCAGAGTACATGTGATCGATTGTACTCATACTACACTTATGCACTTCTTATGCAGATACCAGTGTTGTTCCTAGCAGTGCGCAGCGGAGACTGCTCAGATTCATCTGCTTTCGGAGACTTGAGGTAAAGCTGCTGGCATTCGCAGTCCGTAAAGTCCCCTTTTACCCTATTGTCACGACCCAAAACTAACCTCTGTCATGATGGCGCCTATCGTGGAACTAGGCAAGCCGAATCATTTCCAAAACAAACCGATATTTTTATTTTAAAGATAATTTCAAGATTATTTGACATAAAACCTCCATTTAAAAGAGTTCAAATCAAAGAAAAACAGAAGTGCGAAAAAGAAAAGCCCGACATCGGGGTGTCACTAGTCATGAGCATATACTTCAATCTATCTAATAATATCAAGGCTAACTCAGCCCGAAAAAATGGCTAAATACAACTAGAGGAAGACAAGAGGGAGAAGAGCAGGGGCTGCGATCGCCAAACAGCTACCTTGCTATCTCCAAGAAAATCTGCAACCAGAACACTCAATAACCGCTACCGTGTCCAGCTATACCTGAATCTGCACACAAGGTGCATGGAGTAACTTGAGTAAGCCAACTCAGAAAGTAACAACAATAAATAAAGACTGAGCAGTAGTGACGAGCAATAAAGCATATAACGTTCATATCAGGAAATCTCAGTAAAATACCACATGCTTTTAAAATCAGGATTTGAATCAAAAAACTCGTTAAAACCCAGTTCCAGTAAAAATCATTTAAAGATATTTTTCCAATAGTTTTTCAAATGAAGGCTCAATGCAAAAGTGAGCAAAAATGATGAAATCATAAACAGCCCCTCGGGCAAAATATCACTCATATACAGCCCCTCGGGTAAACCTCACAATCACTCTTGCCACTCGGGAATACCTCACAATCACTCATGCCTCCCAGTCACTCAGCACTTGGCACTCGGCACTCGCACTCAGTAGGTACCTGCACTCACTGGGGGTGTGTACAGATTTCGGAGGGGCTCCTTCAGCCCAAGCGCTATAATCTGCACGGACAACTCACGTGCGATAATAATAAAGTATGTTGCAGGCGGGCAACCCCGATCTACACTCATCCTCACAAACCAGGCCCTCGGCCTCACTCAGTCATAAAGTATGTTGGAGGCGGGCAGCCCCGATCCATACTTATCCTCACAAATCAGGCCACTCGGGCATTTCAGTAAAACAGGGCATTCGGCCCAAAACATTTATATGCATCAAAATAGAGTCATAAAACTGAGTTATGCGGTAAACAAATATAAACATGACTGAGTATAGATTTTCAATTGAAAACAATGAGAGGATGGTAAGCAACTGCCCCTAAGGGTCCAAACAGCATTAGCGCAAGGCCCAAACATAGTATTCAGCCTAATTTACAGAAATTCTTTCTAAAACATATAAGTATCATATGGTTTCAACAAAGTATGCAACTTTACAGTTGCTACGGGAGGGACCAAGTCACAAATCACCAACAGTGCACGCCCACACGCCCGTCACCTAACATGTGCGTCACTAAAAATAGTAGAATGATAAAACATCTGGGGTTTCACACCCTCAAGACTAGATTTACAATCGTTACTTACCTCAAACCAGTCAAATCTCTAACCCGCAATGATCTTGCCTCTGGACTCGGCCTCCAAATGCTCCGAATCTATTCACAATCAGTACAATACCATCAATACGTGCTAATGGAATGAATTCCACAAGAAAAACTACAAAAATTAGACCAAAACCCGAAATTGGCTCAAACCTGGCCCCCAGTCCCACGTCTCGAAATCCGACAAAAATTACAAAACTAGAAAGCTCATTCACTCGCGAGTCTAACCATACCAAATTCATTAAAATCTAACATCGTTTGGTCCTTCAAATCCTTAAATTACTCTCCAACAATTCCAAGCCCTAACCCCTTATTTTCACAAATTACCATGATTAAAACAACGGGAAATCACCATATATACAAGTATTAGGGCTCAAGTAACTTACCTCAACGAAACCCCCTTGACTCCCTCTTCAAACCTCCCCCAAAAGCTCCAAACACCGAGTTGAAATTGTGAAGAATGACCAAAATTCGCGAAGGATTCTATTTATGGTTTTTACCCAGGTTTTTCGCACATGCGTCTATTTTCTCGCACCTGCGCGACCGCACCTGCGGTCCAAGAAGCCGCACCTGTGCAACTCACTTAATCACCCAGATTTCGCACCTACTGGCCCCTTCCTCGCACCTGCGGACTCGCATCTGCGGTCCTAGGTGCGCATCTGCGAAACCAGTCCAAACATCTCATCTCCGCATCTGCGCTCAAAGCCTCGCACCTGCGAGCTCGCAGATGCGGCCAATTCTTCGCACCTGCATTCCCAGGCTTGGCCCAGTGTCTCCCGCACCTGCACACTCCCCACGTGCACCAGCGGCCTCGTACCTGCGACCCTTTCTTCCGCAGGTGCGGAAATAGCAGAAACGACAGCTCCAGCTGCAATTCCAACTTCAACAAATCCGTTAACCACCCGGAATCACCCCGAGGCCCTCGGGACCTCAACCAAAAATACCAACAAGTCACATATCAACATACCAACTTAGTCGAAACTTCGAATCACTCAAAACAACATCAAATCATCAAATTACCGTCGGATTCAAGCATTAGAACTTCTAAATTTTCAAATTCGGCAACCGATGCCAAAACTAACCAAACCACATCCGAATGACCTCAATTTTTTCACACACATCACAAATGACACTACAAACCTACTCCAACTTCCGGAATTCCATTCCGACACCGATATCAAAATTTTCACTGCCGACTGAAATCGTCAAATTTCCAATTTCGCCAATTTAAGCCTAATTCTACCACGGACCTCCAAATCACATTACGGACGCACTCCTAAGTCCAAAATCACCTAACGGAGATAACGGAACCATCAAAATTCAAATTCGAGATCGTTTACATATAGGTCAATATCCGGTTGACTTTTTCAACTTAAGTTTCTACTTAAGAGACTAAGTGTTCAATTCACTCTGAGTTCCTTCCGGACCCGAAACAACTAACCCGATATAATATAATATAGCTGAATAACACAAAAAGAAGTAGAAATGGGGAAAACGGGGCTATAACTCTCGAAACGACCGGCCGGGTCGTTACACCTATCTTTACTATTTCCCTTATTTCGAACAAGTGTAATTCGTTCAGACTTTATTTGTAGAACTTTAGTATGCTCATGTATTCGTGACTTCAGATTTCTAGGATATGTTTAGACTACTTTACGTTGTATTTATCACATCTATTTCAGACTATTACAACTTCGTATTACTAATGCTCTGTTTTATATTGTTAAAATTAGTTAAGTAATTAGCTAACGTTGTTTTGCCTAGAAAGTGAAATGTTAGGCGTTGTCACGGCCCCGAGGTTGGGATTCCGGGTCGTGACAAGTTGGTATTAGAGCCCTAGGTTACCTAGGTCTCATGCGTCATGAGCAAGCTTAGTAGAGTCTAGAGGATCGGTACAACGACGTGTGTACTTATCTTCTAGAGGCAATAGAGCTTTAGGAAAATTTCATCTCTTTCTTTCTCTATCGTGTGACTTTATCTATTACTGAATATTAAACCACTCTATTCTTGTTCTCTCGCAGATGGTGAGGGCACACACAATATCTACAGTTGGGCAAGAGTCATCGCCCCATATTACAGCCACTACCAGGGGTAGGGGTCGAGGCAGAGGCAGAGCTCAGCCTAGAGCACGTGCAGCATCCCCCATTCCAGAGCCTCAGATCGAGCATGCAGAGGAGATCCCTGTTTAGATTGCACCAGTCGGACCCGCTCAGGATGCCCTAATCCGCTTAATAGGCCTTATGAAGAGTATGGCCCAGACTGGAGTATTTATCATGGCACCAACTGTCTCTCAGGCTGGGGAAGAAGCTCAGACTCCCTCTACTCACACTCCAGAGCAGAAGGATCTTAGACTCCCTCCACTCACACTCCGGAGAAGAAGGCTCCCCCATATCAGACTCCGATGGTTCCAACAATTGGAGTAATTGAGCCTGTTATTGCTATACAACCCGGGGAGAGGCCCGCGATGTCTTTTGAGGGATTGAAGAGGTTGGATAAGTTCACCAAGCTCTTTTCTATTCATTTTGGTGGTATACCATCTGAGGACCCACATGATCATTTGGACTGTTGCCACGAAATGTTGCACAACATGGGTATTGTGGAGTCTAATGGAGTCGACTTTACAGTATTTTAGATGACCAGTTCTACCAAGTGGTGGTGGCAGGATTTCGAGCGAGGCACACCAGTAGGATCACCTCTACTCACTTGGGATCAATTTTCACAGCTATGTTTGGAGAAGTTCATCCATTTTACTTTAAGAGAGGAGTACCGCAGGTAGTTCGAGCACCTCTATCAGGGTAGCATGACTGTTACCCAGTACGAGACCTGATTTGTAGACCTATCTCGCCATGCAGCTATCTTGAAGAGAGAGGGCGAGAAAATTCATTGATGGTCTTACTTTTGGTATCAGGCTACAGATGGCCAATGAGAGGGGGGATGATATCTCTTTCCAACAGGCAATAGAGATTGCTAGATGGATCGAGATGATTCGTGGTCAGGGTAGAGATGTGGTATTAAGAAGAGGCCTTGTTATTTTGGTGGTTTCAGTGGTGCCTCATTTGGAGGCAGAGGTTCATTTGGTAGAGGCTATCCTCACAGGACGATTCAGTCAACGGTTCAGGTAGCACACGATGCTTCAGGAAGTCGTGGTTCTTATGGGTCTCGTCTTGAGCAGCTAGCATTCAATACACTTTCAACTCCTATCAGTGCACCACCGCTATGGAGTTACTACAGTAGTCATTTGGGTCATCAGGGATCATTTGAGACTCAGCAGTTGGGCCAGTCGTGGGGTTGCTTTAAGTGTGGCGATGCATGTCACATCAAGAGGTATTCTCCTAGGTTGATGGGCATCAGACCACATCAGGGTACTCATTCCTTGATTCCAGCATCGGTTTCTCCACCACCCACACAGCCAACTAAAGGTGAGGGTCAGGCAGCTAGAGGTGGTGGTCAAGCCATTAGATGTGGAGGCCATCCAGTTAGAGGTCGTCCGAGAGGTGGTGGTCAGAGTAGTACGGCTCAACCCTATGTTTATGCATTCCCAACTAGACCTGGGGTAGAGTCATCTGATGCAGTCATCACAGGTATAGGGCACGAGGTGGGTTGTATTGAGGTTGGGTGTTATAGTATGACTGTGTGTTGTATACTGGAGAGTAGGTAGGTTGGTGTAAAGGATGGGTGTTCATAGGGTAAAGGTTGTTTCTGCAAGGTAGACTGGACTGATAGTAAGGAACAATTACTGATACTTCTTCCTTCTTCTTGTTCCCACTACTTATAGAATTGGGCTGATAGTATCTTGCCTGATGTTATGCCTTCTTCCAAAAAGTCTCCCATATTAACCAGCTCGGGAAATTTTTGACCCATCATACCCATCATCTTTTCAAAGTAAATTCCTTCTTGGGCCGTGATGAAATACTTGGTCAGGTCATTTTCATCTAGCGGTGGTTGGGTTCTAGCAGCCTCCGACCACCAGCGGTGGACATACTCTTTAAATGACTCTGATGGTTTCTTCTGCAAATTCACTAGAGTGAACTTGTCTGGAGTGATCTCGGTATTAAACCGGAAATCGTTCATAAAGTCCTCTGCCATGTCTTGCCACTCTCTCCAAATTTCTAGGGTCCTCGCGGGTGTACCAAGTGAGGCTCCTGATAAATAACTCCATCCTCAACTTTTCATTTCTTCCTACCCCGACCAGCTTGTCGTAATAAGCCCTCAAGTGCCCATGGGGATCACCTGGTCCATCAAAGATGTCGAACCTCGGAGGCTTGTACCGTACACGCATGTCAACATTAGGATGTATACACAAGTCTTCATAATCCAGGCTCTCGCTTCCTCGAGCAACCTGGAGATTCTTCATCTAGTTTCTCAACACTCGCAACTGCTCTGACGATGACTCTTCTTACTTGTACTTTGCTTCTCTCTCCATCTCAGCATATTGATCGATCTCATATGGCACTCTGACCGTGACAGGTGCTGTAATGGTAGGTTCTGAGGTGTCATATACAGGTGGAATATACCACTCGTATGTAGCGGTGTGTGCCGCAGGTATGTGTTGGGTCTAAATGTTGGCAAAGGTAACGTTGTCAAGAGGAGGGGTATGAACTGAGTTGGTAGTGACTGGTGGTTTTTGCGGTGTCTGGATGTAATTCGGGACATAAAGGGTATGTATAGGAGGATTAGCCATATTTTCGAGGGCTACTGGTGGTACAACTTGGGTTGCGGGATTTGTAGTGATTGTGGTTGGGTATTGTTTGTTTGTCGAGTAGTTGAAAGGAAGTGATCAAGGATTGAGTCCAATGAAGGGAAGCAGGGTGGTTGTGGAACCGTCGTCACGACAAAATGCGCTAGCTCCCGAATATGATGTACTTCTTCTCTCAGCGACTCCATTTCCTATGCCATTCTAGCAACTCTCACACCTCCTTTTTCCCCGAGGGATAAGGGAGTTTTTTCAATTAAAGTGACATTATTCGAAATGAGATTATTTATTTAATTCAAAGTCGACACTTGGAATAATTTATGGTGTCCCAAGTCACCGATTTATTTTAAAATCTCAAATCAAGGAAATTGACTCTTTTTTATGGTCTGCGAACACAGAAGACCAGGTAAGAAATTCTGTTAACCCGGGAGAAGGTGTGGGGCACTCCCGAGTTCCATGGTTTTATCACGATCGCTTAACAATTAATACTTGGCCTAATTATCTAATTTATTACCTATTATAAACCTACCATGCATTTTACCTTTGACCGCTTTTAGTTATTTATTTTAACGCTTTTAGTATTTATGGAATTTATTTGAACAAGTCGTGATATCACACACTCGTTTATTTTTGTACATATAACGAATCGCGTCACGCGAAACGCACTCGCAATTTACAACATGTTTATTTATTATTATTGTTTGAAGTTATGGTCGAGTCACGTGAAACGCACACTCGAATTGGGGGATTATGTATCATGACTATGCCAAGAGAACTGTACCCATAGTCACGATGATTTATTAATCACGCGTAAAGCAAGGTACAAATATTTATAAGTTGTTTATTTTCCTAAAGTTTGAGATTAACACGGACTTCTTGGGATTGCGGGTAAGTCTGGTAAAAGAAGTGTGGATTTGACTATGAAATGTTAGTATAACCAAATACCTTATAAATGAATTCATTACTAATATTTTTATTAACATAATCTAATTTGAACTAAAGCCAGTGTTTGACTTAACCATTGTCAGTTCTCCAAAATGGGCCGATTCAAAGTCGGGCCCGAAAGCAAAGCACTAGCAATCTCAATTTTTGCAGACTTAATATCTTTGCATACATAGTCACATTTAGCATTACAGGGACTGTTACACTCATATGTAATTCAAACAGAAAATTCATCAAGGCACTGCCATTTGGACAATCAATCATCAATTATCTGTATTGAACTAGCCCGTACTTCCATTTTTACTTATTTCAGTCGAAACAAATTGATAACGCTATGAATTAATGGAGGAGATCTTTAAAACAAATTCAATAGCTAAAAAAGGCTAAATCTACGACACTGAATATGAGTATGACATGAACAATTAACTGAAACAAAACTAATAATGCCACAAATCAACAAAGATAGAGTATCTGAACAATTTTATGTCTAAAAGGCTAGATTTATAAAATCACAAACAGTTGTAGCACAAACAACCAGAATTTTCATTCATAAGCTCAAAGAGAGAGAATAAGTGAATATACACATAGTTAGAAACATAACTCAGATGAGAACGACCAAATGAAAAATTGAAGTTCGAGAATGAAAAGCAAGCTATGGAATATCAACAAACAACATCAATCTTCACAGGGTTTTCAGTCGAATTATTCTTTGGAACCCGAAAATTTCATAATGAACATACATTAACTAGAAACCTTTGAAAATCCCTTTGAATCCTACTGTTCTTCAATTTCGAAGTCCTCTCTCTTCTTTTCTCTTTTTTTTTGGATGTTTTTTTTTGGATCTCTAGATGTAACGACCCAAAATTCAACTAGTCGTGATGGCACCTAACTCAACCCGCTAGGTAAGCCAACGTTCAACTATCCAATTCCAATAATAATTATTTAAAGTAATTTAAGTGAATAAACATCTTAATCTTATACATCCCCCAAGAACTCGTAGTACAAATTATTAGCTTCTAAGAATAGAGTATACAAAGCGGAAATGGAATAAATACATAGTGTGTTTGAATAATACATAAACAGAGCTTTTATAAATCTAAGGCTACCCTGAACAAAAGGAAGATACAACAGGAACGCATGTACATCTTCAAGTCCCGCAACCATCGAGCACAACAACAACACCAGCCAACATCTGCACGCAATGTGCAGAAGTGTAGTATCAATACAACCGACCCCATGTACTGAGTAAGTAACAAACCTAGCCGTAGGTTAAACGTAGTGACGAACTTTCACCAAGTCGGGTCCAAAACCAATAGTCCACAACAATCCATCATAATATAAAGCAAATAATACCAGAAATAACTCACGGATAAAATACTTAGAAAATAATGATTTCAAAAATTATTGTTCTTCCTTTCAAATATCTCAGTGAAAACCCAAATCGTTTGCCGAAGTTCCAATAATATAAATAGTTTGAAAACAATAAATTTCTCCAAAAATCTTGTCAATAATAAATAATATGTTTTATTTTCCATCCGGATAACCCGTGTAAAAACAAATGCATCACTATGCTCATCTGTCAAAAATATGTGAGAAATCATGAATAATGTGATGTTGTACAGCATGAGGAAAAATACATCTCTATGCCTGTATGTCATGTGTGCATGCCAATGCGATGCAATTCAGTGATAAAATCATAAACAACCCCTTGGGCAGAACATCATTCATATACAGCCCGCGGGCAACCTCACAGTCACTCGTGCCACTCGGGCATACCTCACAATCACTCATGCCTCCCGGTCACTCAGCACTCGGCACTGGGCACTCGCACTCAGTAGGTACCTGTGCTCACTGGGGGTGTGTACAGACTCCGGAGGGGCTCCTTCAGCCCAAGCGCTATAATCTGTACGGACAACTCACGTGCCATAATAATAAAGTATGCTGCAGGCGGGCAGCCCAGATCCACACTCATCCTCCAAAATCAGGCCATCGGCCTCACTCGGTCATAAAGTATGCTACAGGCGGGAAGCCCCGATCCACACTCATCCTCACAAATCAAGCCACTCGGGCATTTCAGTAAAACAGGGCATTCGACCCAAAATATTTATATGCATCAAAATAGAGTCATAAGACTAAGTTATGATATGCAATGAAATGAATATGACTGAGTATGAATTTTTAATTTAACACAATAATTCACAGCAATATGACCTCTTTGGGTCCCAATAATACTGGCACATAGCCTCAACATGATTTTTAATATGCTTTTCAGCTCAATTTCTTTGATACATAAAACTGCATAAAAAATGCCAGGATTATTTAAATATAAAATTCCACAGAAACAGTTATGTTACAATTTCTATAGTGCACGCCCACACGCCCGTCATCTAGTATGTGCGTCATCTCCCAACAATTCATAAAATACATATATTTAAGGTTCCTACCCTCAACTCCAAGATTAGAAGAGTTACTTACCTCGAACAAGCTAAATCTAATGTCGAGCAAGCTAAACAATGCTCCAGAAATCCCATTATATGCGTATCAACTTCCAAATGGCTCGAATCTAGTCACAATTAATTTGATTCAGTCCACAAAATTTATAGGAATTAATTCCAAATCAAAATACTAATATTTTCACAAAATCCGAAATTACGCCCCAAAAATCACCCGTGGGGCCCACATCTCGAAATCCGACGAAACTCACAAAATACGACAACCATCCAATTACAAGTTCAACCATACTAATTTCACTCAAATCCGACTCCAAATCGGTATTCAAACTTGAAAAGTTCATTTTGTGACATTATAGAAATTTCCTTTTATTTCTCTTGAAGATTCAATAATCTTACACCAAAAATGAAGATGAATTCATGGAATGTAATCACAAGGGAGTTAAGAACACTTACCCCAAATTGTGTGGAAAAGTTTCTCTCCAAAATCGCCCAAACCGAGCTCCAAAATGTCCAAAATGAGAAAACTTCTCGGAACCCTCGTTTTTAAACACTGCCCAGGCATTTCTGCACCTGCGGTGCCTGGGCTCGCACCTGCGCATCCGCATTTGCGGACAAAAATGCGCGCCTGCGAAAAATAGCCGGCCCTCTAAAAACTCGCATCTGCGACGATATTCTCGCATCTGAGGGCTTCGCAGATGCGCATTCCCCTTCGCACCTGCGACCTCGTAGATGCGGCAAATTCCTCTCACCTGCGAGCACTGCCCAGTCCCACTCTTGGCCGCTTCTGCGGCTTATTTCACGCACATGCGGCTTCGCACCTGCGATCAAAATCTTCGCAGGTGCGATCACACCAGTAGGCAGCAGTTCCAGCATTTTCTTAAGTCCAAATTTGATCTGTTAACCGTCCGAAACTCACCCGAGGCCCCCGGGACCTCAACCAATTATATCAACAAGTCCCATAACATAACACGGACCTACTCGAGGCCTCAGATCACACCTAACGACATCGAAACGACGAATTACTCCTCAATCCGAAATCATTGAACCTTGAAACCTCAAATTCTATAACTTACGTCGAAACATATCAAATCATGTCCGATTGACCTCAAATTGCGCACACAAGTCACATTTCACATTACGGACCTATTCAAATTTTCAGAATCGGATTCCGACCCCGATATAACAAAGTCAACTCCCTGGTCAAACTTCCCAAAAATTCAACTTTCGGCAATTCACGCCAAATTCCACTACGGACCTCCAAATAATTTTCCGGACACGCTCCTAAGTCCAAAATCACCATACGGAGCTATTGAAATCATCAGAATTAAATTCCGAGGTCGTTTACACATAAGTTGACATCCGATAACTATTTTAACTTAAGCTTTAACCCTTGGAACTAAGTGTTCCAATTCATTACAAAACCTCACCGGACCCGAACCAATTACCCCGGCAATTCACACAACAGCTGTAAAGTACAATTTGAGCAGTAAAGGGGGAAGCAAGGTTGTAATACTCAAAATGACCGGTCGGGTCGTTACATTCTCCCCCACTTAAACATACGTTCGTCCTCGAACGTGCCAAGAGTTGTTTCCAAGCCATCAAATCACCGTTCTATCTTACCACACACGTACCCGGGGGTGAACCCACGTCACCCTAACCACATAGGCTTGACTACACAATGCAACTGAAAATTATTAATTTAACCTTAGCCCATAAACCTTGGAGTTTAATTTCCAACCTACATGAATCTTACATTTACACACTGTATAAGTCCGAATAAGCTGCATCGAGCAATAATTATAACCACGGATATAATCACCCAGCATATTACACAACTCGCATGCTCGTAGCACTATTCCTGATCACAGTGACTACTTCAAACCAACTGCATACTAGTATTAAACCCATATCGAACCAAACCTCATCCCAAAACCTTCGTACACTGTTGATAATAAAAGAAACACGTAGAATCTCGTAACCCTTTATCAGACCAACAAGTCATGGAGGTCTCTCGCCCCAACCGGAACCATAATCACTTTCTCAGCCGACTTTCAATATTATACTCCTGAATATACCGAAATTAAACCTNACCGTCTCCACCGCCCGAATGCCTAACACCTCTCTTATACATGATCATCCCACGAGAAATACTTTAAANAACATAACTGCTCCACGGACATACCGCACTAATATAACTCGGAGCCACAACTCGTGCCATCCGTGCACTAATACGCAACGATTCAAATGTATCCAGTCATGGAAAATGACTCAAATAAGAGAACTTGCCCGCCAGATTAACAAGTACTTCCATAACAAAACGCTGAAAATGCATCATACACCGTAGAACCATCACCCGATTCTAACACAAGGTTCATATTATATACTCCGAGCCACCCTGCTCCAATTTAATAATGACGGAGAGGCAAATGACAAAAATACCACACACAAAAATCTGAAAGGACATAACCATTACGCTATTGATTATGCAATACCCAATTACTCATCACACTCAAATTTCGCTATGAAGCTCAAATAGAACCGCACCATCTGTGCACATAACCAATGAATCACAACCCCTCGTAGCATAAAGGAATAACTCACAGATCACTTGAGAACATGAATAAGTTCAACATTAACCAAATGACACATCCCTCAATAATAACAGTATGGAGCCAACCATTCCAGCTCGGTGTAGAATACACATCTTAATTGGGCCTACCTATGGACCCCCAAATCAACTCGGGTTACCCACAAATAGATACAAATTCTTCCGAAAATCCATAATGACTGAATTATAACACATTCTATCATATGGATAGCTCCGTCCACAACTTCACAGTCCACAACCATGAAACAATCTGCTCCTGGGAACTCCCAATCTCCGAATCCATAGAACATGCGAATCACCATATTTGATACCGTCTCCACCGCCCGAATGCCTAACACCTCTCTTATACATGATCATCCCACGAGAAATACTTTAAAAGTTCTTCCGTGCCACTTGACAAAAATTTGAATATCAACAGTCTATCAACCATGTGAGTACAACAATACTAATTTATACATCCGTAAGTAAAAATACAATACGCCTTCTGAAGTTCGCCCATTTCTCATACAACACCAAGTAGTAATAGTATTCATCTAGTTATTTGAAATCGTCCATATTGTCCAACATTCATTACCTTCTCTTCAAGATTGTACTGCCACCTTGTACATGAAAATCTAGCTTTCGTACAACACATAACATCTATGTTTCCATCATGTGAAGAGCACAATAATCTTATTATCAACTTTGAGTCACCAATAATTTACATACCATTTTAGTTAGAAACCTTTCTCTTGCTTCTTTCCAGGAGAAAATCACAATACACAAACGTTCTCCACACTGGTAGAAACCATCAAGAATACTTTGGAATCCATTTGCACATAATCAAGTCCTTAAAACTAAATTCCTCTAACTCGACCAAGTCATGCAGGTCGCCAAGTTTAGGTGTATTGCCACAAAGAACCTGTAGAAAACCCCTACCTCATAAGCACCCAAAGAACCGATCTTATCCATTACCATACTGATCCAACCTACTACCCAGTTGTCCTATTTCTCCAAGTCCCTTCCGTATTTGTCTTCAGATTGATACTTCTTCTTGCTAAAATACCATGATCTTTAACTACAACTTACCCTACAAACCTTAGCATAGAACCACAACGCCCTACGACCCATAAGCAATTGTATTCTTCTTAAGCACCTCCAAAAATACCACAATTGTAACACTCACTCTGAGAATATATTATGTGAATTTGAAATTTCTCTTTTTACCTTCCTTACACAAAATAAAAATGTAGAATCCATAGTCATATAGAATTTTCGCAAGTCCAGGCACCATCAAACGCAAATCTCGGATTTATATAAGTCCGGAAACGTTCTCAATTGCTATATATAATTCTCAAACCCACTGAATTTTTTCTCGAGAGTCACCTACTTTGCTCAAATCTAATTGCACCGCCTAAATGGGCCAAAAGACACGTGCCCCATTAGCACCACAACACTCAAAGAAGTAACTCTACTTTAACACCATGTATCAAATTCATACTCCGTGCGCACTATATCTTTCACCAATAACAACTCACTCATCCCGCGAATTTCAGTTACTCATACGTGAAATATAATCCTTAACTAGGAATTTCCTTATTCGAGTCATCCTCGATCTCAACTTCTGCAAGTCATAGCTAACCCACAAGTATGCCTCCGACCAAAATTAAAATTTAACACCTAACCATGAAATCAAATGGTCAATAGCAGACTCCCCCACTTGGCTCAAAGCCATAGATTAAAACATTCCATATCTCACAATACCAATACTCTCTTACTGCCATAATGCCACAGTCAGTCCAACGAAACTTCTTCCCAAGTTCATACAACGCCAACCATAAAAATACCTCAATCATCCGCTAAGCTCATATTCATCCTCTTAACACACAAGTCAACCTTCTCAACCAGATTCAGATTCAAATCTCCACCCATACACCCCGCCGGCAGAAAAGGAACTCGCACTCATATCATAAGAAATACTCCTACATAGATTATTCCGCAGGGGATAATCCACCTGCTTAGCCTCAATCTGGTATCTTGTTATATTTTTTGCAGTCACAATTACTATGCAATCACTTAGTCAATCTGCGTCCAAACTCATTACCCAGATATGAGAATTTAATTTACCCCAAAAGTTTAACAATATGAAAGATCCTTCAAACATTCATATTCGAGACTGTACGTTACATTAAAACGAAAATCAAGCACCCAATGGCCATTTCTTTACATTTCAAGGGAACACTTCTCATTATATTCAAATCATCTTATACACCCCACATTTACATCATACTCATCACAAAGCTATTCCGCCGCTCATCGAACCACAACTTTCACTCGTAGGGATATTATCGGACATATGAGTCCAAATGTACAGGTTACAACTGAAGCTACCGAGCCTAAGCTGCGGTCTAAACTTGGCCTCATGTTTTCCAGACTAGCCCATTACCAAAACACAGAATATACCTCTTGAACCTCATTCAAACAATCACAAGCCGTCGATGCACAGCTGATACCGAGCGCTCATATGCGCATACGAATACGTGGAAGGAATTCAAAGCTTTATGTATCAAGCTGAATCAATCTCGTACGATACGGAAAGAATGATGGGAAGTATATATCCTAAATATCCTGTATCCTCTCGAAGATAAGTATGAACATCATCATACCGATCCGCAAGACTCTACTAGACACTTGCTCATGATTTGTAGAACCTATGAACCTAGTGCTCTGATATCACCTTGTCACGACTCAAAATCTAACTAGTCGTGATGACACCTAACCCAACCCGCTAGGTAAGCCAACTTTCAACTATCCAATTCCAATAACAATTATATAAAGTAATTTAAGTGAATAAACATCTTAATTTTATACATCCCTCAAGAACTGGTAGTACAAATCATGAGCTTCTAAGAATAGAGTATACAAAGCGGAAATGAAATAAATACATAGTCTGTTTGAATAATACATAAATAGAGCTTTTATAAATCTAAGGCTACCCTGAATAAAAGGCAGCTACAACAAGAACGCAGGTACATCTTCAAGTCCCGCAACCATCGAGCACAGCAAAAACAGCAGCCAACATCTGCACGCAATGTGCAGAAGTGTAGTATCAGTACAACCGACCCCATGTACTGAGTAAGTAACAAACCTAGCCGTAGGTTGAAAGTAGTGACGAGCTTCCACCAAGTCGGGTCCAAAACCAATAGTCCACTACAATCCATAACAACATAAAGCAAACAATACCAGAAATAACTTAGGGATAAAATACTCAGCCAAATAATGATTTCAAAAATTATAGTTCTTCCTTTCAAATATCTCAGTGAAAACCCAAATCATTTGCCGAAGTTTCCAATAATATCAATAGTTTGCAAACACTAAATTTTTCCCAAAATCTTGTCAATAATAAATAAGATGTTTCATTTTCCTTCCGGATAACCCGTGTAAAAACAATTGCATAACTATGCCCATCTGTCAAAAATATGTGAGAAATCATGAATGATGTGATGTTGTACATCATGAGGAAAAATATATCTCTATGCCTGTATGTCATGTGTGCATGCCAATGCGATGCAATTCAGTGATAAAATCATAAACAACCCCTCGTGCAGAACATCACTCATATACAGCCCCTCGGCAACCTCACAGTCACTCGTGCCACTCAGACATACCTCACAATCACTCATGCCTCCCAGGCACTCGGCACTCGGCACTCGCACTCAGTAAGTACCTGCGCTCACTGGGGGTGTGAACGGACTCCGGAGGGCCTACTTCAGCCCAAGCGCTATAATTTGCACGGACAACTCACGTGCCATAATAATAAAGTATGCTGCAGGCGGGCAGCCTCGATCCACACTCATCCTCACAAATCAGGCCCTCGGCCTCAC
>AWOL01S0011602.1:29008-93333 GCA_000715115.1 Nicotiana otophora
CCCGATCCACACTCATCCTCACAAATCAAGCCACTCGAGCATTTCAGTAAAACAGGGCATTCGGCCCAAAACATTTATATGCATCAAAATAGAGTCATAGAATTGAGTTATGATATGCAATAAAATGAATATGACTGAGTATGAATTTTCAATTTAACACAAAATTCACAGCAATATGACCTCTGTGGGTCCCAATAATACTGGCACATAGCCTCAACATGATTTTTAATATGCTTTTCAGCTCAATTTCTTTGACACATAAAACCGCATGGAAAATGCCAAGATTATTTAAATATAAAATTCCACAGAAACAGTTATGTCACAATTTCTATAGTGCACGCCCACACGCCCGTCACCTAGCATGTGCGTCATCTCCCAACAATTCATAAAATACATATATTTAAGGTTCATACCCTCAACTCCAAGATTAAAAGAGTTATTTACCTCGAACAAGCTGAATCCAATGTTGAGCAAGCTAAACAATGCTCCAGAAATCTCATTATGTGCGTATCAACTTCCAAACGGCTCGAATCTAGTCACAATTAATTTTTTTCAGTCCACAAAATTTATAGGAATTAATTCCATATCAAAATACTAATATTTTCATAAAATTCGAAATTACACCCCAAACATCACCTGTGGGATGGGGCCCACGTCTCGAAATCCGACGAAACTCACAAAATACAACAACCCATCCAATTAAAAGTTCAACCATACTAATTTCAATCAAATCCGACTCCAAATCGGTATTCAAACTTGAAAAGTTTGTTTTGTGACATTATAGAAATTTTCTTCAATTGCTCTTGAAGATTCAATAATTTGACACCAAAAATGAAGATGAATTCATGAAATATTATCACAAAGGAGTTAAGAACACTTACCCCAAGTTGTGTGGAAAATTTCCTCTCCAAAATCGCCCAAACCGAGCTCCAAAATGTCCAAAATGAGAAAAATTCTCGGAACCCTCGTTTTTAAACACTGCCCAGGCATTTCCGCACCTGCGTGCCTGGGCTCGCAGCTGCACATCCGCATTTGCAGACAAAAATGCGCGCCTGCGGAAAATAGTCGGCCCTCTAAAAACTCGCATCTGCGGGCTTCGCAGATGCGCATTCCCCTTCGCACCTGCGGCTTCGCAGATGCGGCAAATTCCTCGCACCTGCGAGCACTGCCCAGTCCCATTCTTGGCCGCTTCTACGACTTATTTCACGCACATGCGGCTTCGCACCTGCGATCAACATCTTCACAGGTGTGATCACACCAGTGGGCAGCAGTTCCAGCATTTCCTTAAGTCCAAATTTGATCCGTTAACCGTCCGAAACTCACCCGAGGCCCCCGGGACCTTAACCAATTGTATCAACAAGTCCCATAACATAATACAGACCTAATCAATGCCTCAAATCATACCTAACGACATCGAAACGACGAATTACTCAATCCGAAAGCATTGAACCTTGAAACTTCAAATTCTATAACTTACGTCGAAAAACATCAAATCACGTCCGATTGAACTCAAATTTTGCATACAAGCCATATTTTACATTACGGACCCATTCAAATTTCCAGAATCATATTGCAACCCCGATATCACAAAGTCAACTCCCGGGTGAAACTTTCCAAAAATTTATCTTTCGGCAATTCAAGCCAAATTCCACTACGGACCTCCATATAATTTTTCGGACACGCTCCTAAGTCCAAAATCACCATACGGAGCTATTGGAATCATCAGAGTTAAATTTCGAGGTCGTTTACACATAAGTCGACATCCAATCACTATTTTAACTTAAGCTTTAAACCTTGGAACTAAGTGTTCCAATTCATTCCAAAACCTCACTGGACCCGAACCAATTAACCTGGCAATTCACACAATAGCTGTAAAGTAAAATTTGAGCAGTAAAGGGGGAAGCGAGGTTGTAATACTCAAAATGACCGGTCGGGTCGTTACACTATTTGAGGATTTTGAGCTTTGAATTTAGCTGCTATTGTGTGTAAGTCGTGTGCGATTGAGTGTGTTTGTGGGTGAAGTGCAAGTGAGAGAGTGACGAAGGGGAGGCGAGCAACTTAGTTCTGGTTGTAAAAGGGAAGGAGTCTCGTTTCTATGGAATTGGGTATGGGGTTGACGACTAGGGTTCCAAAAATGGGGGGAGGGTTTCGTCTGTCTTTTATTGAGAGCATCACGTGACAACTAGGGTTTTAGATTGGGGGGGTGGATCCATTGTCCTCTCTTTAGAATGGGGAATATGGTTGTTTTAATGAATGAGGAGAGGGGATTGGGCCAGACGGACGGGTTTGGGGCGAGAATTGGGTCGTTTATCACTGGCCCAGTTTGAAAAACAAAGTAAATAGCCTCTTGCTTTCCTAGTCTAAATGTTTTCTAAATTGACCAATCTAATTCTAATTAAAGCTAACTTTACAAAATTAACCTAATTATCTATTTTCTAACAATTAACTAATTTGTTTAACTAAAATGCATGTAAGATGACTAATGTATTTTTGGTATTTTAGTTTTTTATAAATGCAATTAATTATACAATTAAAATCTAAACATGTAAAAATTAAAATATTTTTGTTATGTTTTTTAAGATTTAAAATGCTACTAAAAATGCACCAAACACAAATACGCACGAAACAAATCAAGTAAAAATAAAGAAAAAATCCTAATATTATATAAAATAATTAAAAGATATTTATTTGAGATTTTGTAGGAGTAATTTTATATATTGGGCAAAAACTACGTGCTCACAGCTGCCCCTCTTTGCTTGAGAACATGAAGAGTTTTCGGGCAAAAGATAAAGTGAGCAATTACGAGCAATTTTTGCCCATTTAACACTCCATGGGAAGCATTTTAAAAACGTTTGACCGAACCTTGCTTCAGAGGTTGCCTACATATCCTTGGCTATAAAGGAATCAGGTCAGTGTAGTTTTAGAAGTTTTGGTAGCTGGGACTACCGAAAAGCTGTGATTTCACTGGTGTTGCTTCTGTTTACTGCTTGCTGAGCTCCTTATTACACCAAAGTTAAAATGAAAAAGAAACTAGCTAAGCCTATCCGCTATGAGTTACAAAATTCCTATCTATAAGTCTTCTGAAGCTTGATCTTGAGCCTTGAATGGTTCTTTATGCAGATTATTAATTCGAACCTTAATGCTCGCTAGCTACAGGTGCTAGTTCATTCTTCTACGACTTCTTCTGATAAAAACGGGGAATGCAGTGCTCGTGATTTCAGTCATGTCTTGAGCAGTTCATATCTTTCATCTGCTTCTGCATCTTGCATTCACTTTCTTTTTTCTTTTCTTTTCTTTTCTTTATTTTCGATTGAGATTTCTTCTTATGGTTATCTCGAACCACGTGCCTCGATGTAAAACCTGCTCAGATACCAAAACAAATAAACAAACAAAATTTTTCTGCCCCAGTTTACATTAGGAAAATTTCGTGAGTTATTTGTAACAAAACTCTATACTATTTCATTATTGAAAGTGATAAAAGGGTCGGGAATGGTGTACCCGGAGAAAACATGATTCTTTGGGAATGGTTTACCCTGATTGTCAAAATAGTGATCAACTAGGGAGTGAAAAACCCTATGTTGGAAAAGAGACTAGGAAATGGAGACCCTATGTCTAAAATAAAATCAACTAGGGAGTGGAGACCCTATGTCTAAAATAAAATCAAATAGGGAGTGGAGACCCTATGTTGGAAAAGCGATTAGGGAGTGGAGACCCTATGTCTAAAATAAAATCAAATAGGGAGTAGAGACCCTATGTTGGGAAAAAGCGACTAGGGAATGGAGACCCTATATCTAAAATAAAATCAACTAGGGAGTGGAGACCCTATGTTGGAAAAGAGACTAGGGAGTGGAGACCCTATGTCTAAAATATCATCAACTAAGGAGTGGAGACCCTATGTTAGAAAAGAGACTAGGGAGTGTGAGTCCAATATGCTGAGTAGATACCCACGCCTTTTTATCAGTCTAGGTACTTTTCTATGTCCGTTCGAGGACGGACGTTTCTTTTAGAGATGGAGAATGTGACGACCCGATAGGTTGTTTTTAGTACTAGCCCTTATTTCCATATTCCGAGACCTCTATTAACTTAATTTGATGTTTCTTAATTTGCGTACGTGTTTCGCGTTGTTTTCCTAAGAGTTTTCACGTAAAAAGTTGAAGAAAATATGATTTTAGGCTTTAAAAGTAACTTGAGACAATTACGGTCAATATTTTGGGTAAACAACCCCGGATATGTATTTTGATGATTCCAGTAGGTCTGTATTATGATTTTGGACTTGGGCGTATGCCCAGAATTGAATTTGGAGGTCCCTAGGTTGATTTGACTTATTTTGCCGAAAGTTAGCAATTTAAATGTTTGAAAATTCCCTAGGTTTGACCGTATGTTGACTTATTTGTTATCAGGTTTGAATTTTGATTTTGGGACTTGAAATAGATCCTTTTTGCTATTTGAAATTTGTCTGCAAAATTTGGGTAGTTCTGAGTTGATTTGATAGGAATCAGACGCTTGGTTGTGTTTCTAGCCACTCTTGAGTTTCCTTTTGAATTCATATGTTTTGATGTCCGATTCGTGGTTTTGAATGTTATTTTAATATTTTTATTGCACGAGCGAGTGTGTATGATATAATTATACTTGTTTGCATGTTTGGTTTGAAGCCTGAGGGGCTCAGGTGAGTTTTGGGCGTGTATCAGACGAGTTTTGGATGATTTGAGATAGCTGGTGTGCTTTCAGTTCTGGTGTTGATTTGCGGATCTCGCATTTGTGAGGTCTTGCTCGCAAATGTGAGCCTCGCTTTTGCGAATATTAGTTTGCATTTGCCAGCAGGGGCCTATGTTGGGTGACCTCACATTTACGAGGAAATGGTTCACATTTGCAAATATGCTAAGACCTCTTTTGCGATCATCTTGGTCACATTTGCGACCATTGGCAACTTAGGTCAGCTCCGTAGTTGCGAAGCTTTGGGCACATTTGCGATGGGTACCTTCGCATTTGTGATCTATTTTTCGTATTTGCAACTTTGGTCATCTGATGCGCTGATCACAATTGCGACCCATGCTTCGCATTTGCGGTGTTCGCAATTGCGATACCTGCATCTGGGTAAAAAGGGGAAAAACGGGACTTATCTCTCAACCCTAAACACTCTAGAGGTAATGTTTCAAGAATTGCATCTTCCTAAAATCATTGGTAAGTAACTCTAATCTACTTTCTTTCAATTCCCCATTACTTTGCATTAGTTTTTAACATCAAATCTAGGATTTCCATGGTAAAAATTAGAAATTTGAGTAGAATTTGAGGATTTTGCAAAATTGAGATTTAGATCTCAAATTAATGTCGGATTTCGAATCAAATCATATAATCGGGATCGGGGTGAATGGGTAATCAGATTTTGGTCCGGATCTCAAATTGTGACAAAGCGGGACCGTTGTTGACTTTTTTAAATTCATCAAATAATGAACCTTTATAATTCGTGGGTAGTTTCTAAAGCTTATTTTGAATTTATTGAACGATATTTGGCTAGATTTGGTTGGTTTGGAGGCTTGTTCAAAAGTAAAAGCCGTTGTTGATTGTTGAGTTGGTTGCACAAAGATGTAAGTGTTGTGTCTAACCTTGACTAGAGGGAATTAGGACTTATTGGTCTATTTATAATATGAATTATGTAGGGAAATGATGTATATGTAAGGTGACGAGTGTATATGCACCGTCATGGGATTAAAGCATGCGGGATTGGTCTATTTACTTCTATGTCTTCATTTATTCCATGTTATCTCTTGTTATATGCTTTAGTTGCTACATATTCTTACTTGATATCCATGCTTTACTTGATAATTGTTATTTACTTATTACTTATTTTGATTTGTTCATTCTCACTCAATATTTGCATACTTGCTATATGTTCCTACTTGCTTTAATTGTATATTCTCATTGTCATATGTTTTTACTTGCTTTATTACCCTTATATTACTTGATGCACTCTATTATGTTATTCCGACTACGTGAGCCATTTAGCTATTCTTGTGTTGATGATCGCCAAGGTTTGAGATTACGAGGTGTTGGATATTCTCCGTTTGTATTGGTAGTTCCTTATTGTTTCACACGTTTTATTTCTCTTTTGTGTTGATATTTCGTAAACAATGGTGTTGAGTTGTGTATGTTAAATAAATTGATATTGGAGAATCGATTTGCGAGCCATAACGGAATTGAAAGAAATTTATATTGGGGGATCGAGTTGCACGATGCAACGGAACATGAAATAATATGATATTGATATTGGGAAGGAGATGTACGTTGTATAAGATATTGTGTTGAAACTTGGGATCGAGTTGCACACCTTAATGGATTTGATGTGCTGTAGTTGTTTGTGGCCGGAGAGTTTATTCTTGATATTATGATATGAGATTTGAGATTATGTTATTCTGCGTCCCTCTGGTAGTTGACCTTCGGGTCCGTTTATATGAATTTATTGCTTTATTTCTATTCTTGTTTTCTGTTATTATTATTACGTACAAGTTTATTGTGGGTGACTTGCCATAGCCTCGTCACTACTTCGTTGAGGTTAAGCTCGACACTTGCAAAGCACATGGGGTCGATTGTACTTATGCTACACTTCTGCACTTCTTATGCAAATACTTGTGTTGGTCCTAGCGGCGCGTAGCAGAGACGGCTTGGATTCAACTTATATACAAATAAAAAATTGACTAGCTCAAGAATGACTTGTTATTTTACTCAAAAAGAGAAACTACTTTTATCTAATCTTTATTTACTTAAACTTACCCATAACTTAAAATTTACATGATGGAGACATGGTGTGTTGTGTGTACTTATGGCGACATTATTATTATTATTATTATTATTATTATTATTATTATTATTATAATATGCGGGTTCGTATTAGTTATTCGGTTCATCTTAATAAATAAAATCTGTCAGGTATTTTATTGTTATTACTTATTAGTCAAAACTCCATGTTTTCTTGTGCAGCAACACTCATTTCCGTATAATTCTGTTGGACTCACCAACTCGAAGGTAAATGGTGAAATATTATTCGTTTTGAGTGCATGTTTTTTTCTAAAATATTTCACTTAATTAAAAATATTTTTACAGTTTGTATTTAGTTTTTCAATCATTTCAGCTATTAATGTGAGACATTATTCACACTTAACATATTCGGTTATGCAAAAGAATAATATACTCCCTCCGTTTTAATTTATGTGAACCTATTTCCTTTTTAATTCGTGCTAAAAAGAATGACCCATTTTCCTATTTGAACACAATTTATCTTTATACAATAATTTATAGCCACACAAAATATAAGTGCCTCATTTTACACCACAAATTTAAAAGTCTTCTCTCTTTTTTTAAACTCCGTGCCCAGTCAAATGGATTCACGTTAAATTAAAACAGAGGGAATATCTTTCTATTTAATGAGTAAGAACGATCTTGAAATAACCGATCGAGGGTATATTCTTCTCCCCATCTATCAGACAGTTCGTGCATAGCAACACGAACAAACTTTGACGTGTCAAAAACACCAAATATAAGTAATCTTGTTTTGGTTATTCACCAAAATTATAAAAAGTTGATGAGTTGCCACCATTTGGTTGAAGAAAGGAATTCTTGGTAGTTGGTGGACTCTAGATAACAAATGTCTATGTATAGCTGTATTTTGTTTTTAAAATCGTGATGTTCAGATCAGTTTGTTTGCGCGCATCTCGATTAATTTTACGGAATATTTGCTAGCTCCCATCAGATACAGGTATCAGATAACTCTATCCACCAAGGCTTGAACAGATAAGAAGAAATAACCTAATATTTTTTGTCTTCGTTGGAATTTCAACTTAAGACCTTATGGTTGTCAACCCGCTTCACTGACCACTACGCCGTATCCTCGGGTGTTACGGCAGTATTATGTTTTCCCACTGGGATTTGAAGAATAGATGAGCTCATTATGAAGTAATCAATATAAATATATCATAAGCTTAAGAATCAATCATATAGATGTTAGATATTAGAAAAAATACCACGATGACATGACTCTGAAGATCTGACAAAAATTAGATGAACATACTTTATTTGATGTCGGAATAATAAGATTCTGACTGTAATAACAATTTTCATTATGTCGAACAGATGTGATAAAGCTATAAGTCAACTTTTACTTCTCTGTTGTGAGATCAATTTGATCCTACAAATGCTAAAAACAAAATAAGTTACTCTTATTATGATTGTATTTAACATCTATGGTCACATTTCTTTCAAACGTAAAAGTTAATGAAGCATCTCCGGTACACCAAAAAGAAAAGAAAAGAAAAGAAAGTAGTATAACCACATTTCTCTCTTCAAGTTAAGTATATCGATGGACCATTCCACAAGAAGAGATATAACTACATATCCCACTTAAGTTATTATCCTTTTTTCTTTTTTCTTTTTTTTGCTAAATAAAGTATCATAATGCTTGAAACTTAACCAGGATCATTATAAATTAACGAAAACTGAATGTGATATCCTATATTTAATTAGAAGTAAGCAAGAAACAACGTTGAGGTATTCTATCCATACAACATTAAAGTTCGTGCTTCTTTGCAATCTCGACTGTCCAGGATCATATCAAAATATCTAATGGTCAGGTTGTTTTGCGTAAATACATACATATAATAAATAAATAAGGATGTTGTAGGGTATCTATAACAATTCAACCATTTATTTTATGAATTTGTGAGCAGAAATGAATTTTGAGACTTGGTATAAGTTCGTATAACCATTTTTGACTTATTGGCATGGATTAGATTAGGATCAGAAGAGCTCGGGTGAGTTTCGAGCACGTCTTAAAATTGTGGAGAGTTATTGAAGCTGGGTGAATTGCGGACCGCAGTGAAGAACGCACTGACCAATTGCGATTTCACTGGTGGCTGCAGTGGGAAAGTGTGGACCACACTAGGAGTTGTCCTAGGTCTAATTTTAGATAACCATTGCGGACTGGGCGAGTGCACCCGAAATACGGTCAGCAATCAGGAAGTGTGACTAGCACTGTAAAATTTCAGCTTTACTATAAAAAGACCTAAGGCGTAAATGAAATCTAATTTTTGCCATTTTGGATAAGGAGGAGCTCGTGGGTGTATAAGGTAAAATTGGTGGGTGCTTGTTTCAGATGGTCCGACAAGTCTGAGGAGAACTTTCAGAAGCTCAAGACTACCTTGACTACAATCCCAGTGTTGTTGTTGCCCACAGGTTAGGGATCTTACACTATATATTGTGATGCATCGCGTATTGGACTTGGTGCAGTATTGATGCATGATGATAGGGTGATTGCCTATGCATCTTGTCAGTTGAAGGTCCATGAGAAGAATTACACTGTGCATGATTTGGAGTTAGCAGCCATTATTCACGCGCTCAAACTTTGGAGGCACTATCTCTACAACGTTCCATGTGAGGTCTATACCGACCATCGGAGTCTCCAACATCCATTCAAGCAGAAGGATCTTAATTTGAGACAACGGAGATGGTTAGAGTTATTGAAAGACTGTGATATCACCATATTATATCATCTAGGGAAGACCAATATGGTGGCCGATACTTTGAGTAGGAAGGCGGAGAGCATAGGCAGTTTGGCATTTTACCGGCAGTGGAGAGGCCATTAGCCATGGATGTTCAGACTTTGGCCAATCGGTTCATAAGGTTGGATATTTTAGAGCATAGTAGGGTTCTTGCTTGTGTTGTGGCCCAGTCATCTTTGTTGGAGCGTATAAAGGCTCGCCAGTTTGATGATCCTCACTTGTTGGTGTTGAAAGACACGGTGTAATAGGGTGGTTCTAAGAAGGCTGAGATTGGGGATAATGGTGTTATGCGGCTTTAGGGCCAAATTTGTATTTCGAATGTTGATGGGTTGGGAGAGTTGATATTTGAGGAGGCTCACAGTTCACGGTATTCTATTCACACAGGTGTCACAAAGATGTACCGTGACTTGAAACAATACTATTGGTGGCGGAAGATCAAGAAAGACATTGTTGGACATGTCTCTCAGTGCTTGAATTGTTAACTGGTGAAGTATGAACATCAAAAACTGGGTGGGTTGACTCAGAGATTGGTGATACAGTGAAAATGGGAAGGCATCACTATGAACTTTGTGGTAGGCTTACTATGGACTTTGAGAAAATATGATATTTTTTGGGTTATTGTGGACCGGCTGACTAAGTTCACACACTTCACTCCAGTGATGACATCTTATTCTTCAGAGCGGTTGTTTCGGATTTACATTTGGGAGTTTATCCGCCTGCACGGTGTGCCCATTCCCATCATCTCAAACTGGGGCACGCGGTTCACTTTACACTTTTGGAGAGGATGTAACATGAGTTGGGCACGCGCGTCGAGCTGAGTATGTCATTTTATCCTCAAACGGACGGACAGTCCGAGCGGCTAATTTAGATTTTGAAGGATATGTTACAAGCACGATCTATGTATTTTGTGGGTCAATAGGACTAGTTTTACCTCTAGCAGAGTTCGCCTACAGCAACAACTATCAGTTGAGCATCGAGATGGCTCCATATGAGGCCTTATATGGGAGGCAATTGTTCTTCGATTGGTTGGTTTGAAACCAGTGAGGCTAGATTGTTGGGTACAGACTTGGTTTGTGATGCTTTGGAGAAGGTGAAAATGATCCAGGTAGATTTTAGTACAACTCAGCCCAGGCAAAAGAGTTATGTGGATCAAAAGGTTCAAGATAAGGCTTATATGTAAGGTGAGAAGGTTCTTCTCTGAGTATCGCCTATGAAGGGCATGATGCGATTTGGGAAGAAGAAAAGGTTGAGCCCGAGGTTTATTGGTCAATTTGAGATCTTGGAGAGAGTTGGGGAGATTGCTTATAGGCTTGCATTTCCTCCTAGCCTAGCAGGGGTACATCCGGTATTTCACATCTCCATGTTTCGGAATTACCATGAAGATAAGTCACATGTTTTAGACTTCAGCACGTTGCAGCTTGATGAGAATTTGACCTACGAGGAAGAACCATGGCTATTCTAGACCGACATGTTCTGAAGTTAAGATCTAAAAATATTCCTTCTATGAAAGTGCGTTGGAGAGGTCAGCTGCTTGGGCGTCCCAGTCCGATTTGAGGAGTAGACACCCGCACCTTTTTTTTCAAATTCAGGTACATTTCTATATTCGTTCAAGGATAAATATTTTTTTAGAAGTGGAGAATGTAACACCCCGTTAGGTCGTTTTGAGTACTAACTCTCTTTTTTGTGTTTCGAGACTTTTCATAGCTCAATTTGATGATTTATGACTTGCGTGCATGGTCCGTGTCAAAAGTTTATATGTAAAACTTTAAAGAAAATGTGATTTTTGACTTTAAAAATGACTAGAGTTGACCACGGTCAACATTCTTTTATAAACGACTTCAGATTGGTGTTTTGAGGATTTTAGTAGGTTCGTATGATGATTTTGGACTTGTACGAACGTTTGTGCGGCCCCGGGTAACCCGAAGCCATTTCAGCGCTTTACATGAAAAGTTTAAAATTTGAATTTTGAACTTGAAAGTCTTGAGTTTTAATGATCGATTCTTGATTGTAGATGTTATTTTGATTATTTGAGCTTGCGAGCAAGTTTGTATGATATTATTACACTTATGTGAATATTCAGATTGGAGCCCGAGAGGCTCAAAAGAGTTTCGAATGCGTTGCGGATAGTTTTGGCATAGCTGATGAAAGATGGTGGTGTCAATCTACAGGTCTCATATTTGCGAAGATTTGTTTGCAAATGCGAGCTTTGCATTTGCAATGTCAGGCTGGCATTTGCAAAGTGGGACTGGGATCTAGGAACCACTCTTTTGCAAGGAGTGTGTTGCATTTGCAATCTGAAGAGACATTGCATTTGCGACTTTGGTGTCGCATTTGCAACAATGGTAGGCTAGGCACAACTTTGCTTTTCCGAATCTTGGTCCGCATTTGCGATGGGAAGAGCCTTCGAAAGTGCGAAGAGAGAGTCGCATTTGCGATAACTGAAGGACTCAGACACTGTTCGCTTTTGCGAACATCTGGGTAAAATGTGAAAATTTTGGGACTTAGCTTATTTTACACTATTTTTGAACCCTAAACTCCAAAGAGGCGATTTTTGGAGAGAAATATCTTCCCAAATTCATAGGTTAGTAGTATTAACTTGTTTTTGTTCAATTTCTATTACTTTTTCATGAATTTCATCATCAAATCTAAGAATTGCAAAATAGAAATTGGGGATTTTGGGTAGAATTTAGGAATTTTATAAAATTTATATTTAGACCTCATGTTATTGACAAATCTTACTCAGTGACACTTTACTTTATGTTTCCATTTTATGCCCCTTTACTTGTGTACTTGTTATCCCTTTCATATGTCACTATCCCATTGTTATATTTCATACTCTACATGTTATTTCGTTACTTCTTGATATATATATATATATATATGTGTGTGTCTTATCTTAGCCTCGTCACTACCTCATTGGGGTTGGGCTTGACATTTACTGGGTACATTGGATCAATTGTACTCATACTACACTTCTACACTTCTTGTGCAGATCCAAATATTGGTACTAGCAGAGTTTCGAGAGGTGCTTAGCAGATACCAGACGGATGATTCGAGGTAAAACTGCATTCCGTTTGCAGGCCTTAGAGTCACTTTCCTATTTCTGTTGTATTGTTTCTACTTTGCAGACAATATTGTGTTTCTTTCAAAATAGTGTATGCAGTAAACTCTAGAAACTCATGTACTTGTGACTACACGTCCTGAGTTGGTTTACGTTAGATGTTGGTTCTAGACTTATTATGTATACCTATTGAGTTGCTTTTACTTTATATTATTAACTTGTTGTTAGTCGTTAATTGCAATTCATTCGTATTATCTATTGTGTGTTGGCTTATCTAGCAAGCGGTGTAAGGCCCCATCACAACCCCGATTGATTGAGATTTTGGGTCGTGACAATAATGCACGCAAGTGTGAGGATGGCTGGTTTAATCCCTGACCCTGGTGATTTTTACACTAGGGGAGTTTAACCACTTCTCCCACATACATAAATCTAGTGGCACCTGCAAGTGTGAGGATGGCTGTCCCATTTTCTCGGGCATGACGATTTTACACTCAGGTAAGTTAACCACATTTCTCCTTTCTGAATCTAAATTTGAATCTGAACGTGGAGTGCCTGCAAGTGTGAGGTAGTTAGTCCTGGCTGCCAGGGCAGTCATATCCAGGGAGGTTGGCTACTTCTCCCATATCGTATGTGATCACATATATCTAATCTAAACTGAATCTGAATGATTGCAAGCATTGACATAACAACAATCAAATCAAACAAAGATTCAATTACTTCTGATACTCTGAGCTAGCTGAGTTATCATGCAGGCAATTCAATTTCTGTAAGTAAATTTGTATCATGAACTAGTGATAGATTTATGTCATTTAAGCAATTAAGGGTTTCTAAACAAACGATCAAAGCATTTATACGTAAGAAAAAATCATGCACTTTCTTATTGCTATGAGTGCATGAGTTAGCCCTTGTGCCCTTTTCCGTACTAAAGCCCATATATTGTTGTTAGTGAAAATCTATATATGCAACCTGTACCTTTTTCACCACTTCAAGCCTTTCTTAATGCACACTGTAATCTTGTTAACATACGTCAAAGGATATAATAACTTCGTGTGAATTTTACACATACCGAAATTTTCTAAATTACCTTACTAGGCATACACTTAGTTAAAAATAAGGCTTTAAATTTAAAAGTTATGGAGCCTTACAATAGATTCGAAAAACTCTTTCTTGAGTCACTTTTGGCCCTTTCATCTTTTGAGAAGGCGACTGCCAAGCTCTTTAAAACCCACTACTTGATTCCTAATAAAGTTTGGAGTTTTTGAATTGAAGAAATTACTATATTTTTTTGTATGAAGAATATATTATATGGTTTAAAAGTTTTATCTTCTTGCCTTTTGTTCTTTGAGAAGGCTGGAGAGCAAAGAAGACTGGCGCGGTTTCGTGGATAGAAAGATTGTGAAAGGCATAGTTTGAAGGAACATAATCAGTTGCACAAAATACAAATACTAAATATTTATGCGGCGAGGCGTAACATCAATTTATTAATGATACATATCTTAAATACGAAAAGAATGTAGCTGGGCATATATAATCAAACTTTCTAAAATGAAAATGGAAGAAGGGTCGAAGTTCTAACGAGACACGGTTTTGGCTAAGCCAATTAGCCAGATATGCTAGAAACATCTGATGATATTTCGTGATACGACTATAATACTATGAGTTAGGTTTCTATCCATAACTTAAATACTTTTTTCCTTGCATCTACTAGTTGGTATATAATGTATATTAGAAAATACATTTATTTTAAATAATTATTTTTTATATTACGTGCATGGAATATATATTTTAAAATTTTTATTTTCTTCCATTCTCAATTGCATAAATAAATTTTTGAGTTTTTGTTATTAATATCAAAACTATTATTACGAACAAATTATTTTAATTAATATTTTTGAATATGCTCAATATTTTTATATTTCAAACATTATATATGCTTAAATACTAATTTGATTTTTTATTTTATAAATAAAAGTTATTTATTCTATGGAAAAGTCCATAATATAAATTTAAAAGAGAAAAAATTATAATATTAAAAAATTGAACAAAACGAAAAAGAAGACAAAAGTTGATAATTTAGAGGGTAAAATAGGTATTTGACAATCAAAACAAGTTTGAGAAATCTAGTTGAGTGACCTTGTGAGTGCTATAAGCATAGTTAAGTGACTTTGCTGTTAGCCTTGTATACGGGTAAAACCGGGGTTAGTGAGTACCTCGATTTCCCGGTGAGGCAAACAAAGCAAGGAAATAACTGCAAGGAATCAGATTCGAAGCCAGGAGCCTCTCGCATCAAGGCCCGAGCAAAACACCTGCCCTCAGAGTCATTTAGACTACGCCCCCAGGTCGGGTTCAAGTTCCGGGACCTCGGAGAGCATTACCGAACGACCACACACAATTAACAAAGGGCCGTGATATCCGTGTTCGACCGGATGTCATGGCGTGAATCTCGGCCCATATCACCCGTAGATCAGTGATTAGCGAAGACGAAGATTTTTACTTTTTGTAGAGTTGTACTTAGGGTAAAACTTTCCTACTATATAAAGGGGAAGCTGATTATTCATTAGACACATTGTAGCCCACATATCAAGGCAATATACATTTATTTTCTCTACTTCTAAATATTATTCTAAGTTCTTAGCTTTGTTCGCCCTTCATAAGGGTTTAGATCCGAATCGAAGGTAGGCTAATTGTTTGGATCACAACCGAGTCTGAACCCGGTCTTACAACTGGTTTGGACATTTTTTCTATCTTTAATCTGCTCATTTAACGTTATTAATAACTTGTATTGAATTAGTCTACATATTCTTAAAACTGCGTATAAATTCAATTGTTATCCATTTCTAAGGGTAAACAGTTTCAAGCCCACCGTGGGGCTAAGGATAATAGTGGTAATTTGATATAAATTTTCGTAACGCACTCTGTTTTATGCTTGTTATTTGAGATTTTAATTTTAGGTCAACTTAAGAATGTCAAACTCTCAACCTGCTCACTTGAATATTGATGCTGAGTCTGGCCTCCATGGAGAGAACAACAATATAGTACCTAGCAACGAGGTGCCCCCTGTTGACCCCAACAGAGTCTTAGTTGCGGACCCATTAGATACCAACTCACATGTGGCCATCGATGCAAACCTGCCGACCAACCCCGAGAACAACGTTTGCGGAGGAGTCTGACCAACAGCTTGGGGTACGCACGACGGTAAAGGTGACGTGATTAACCTGCAGGTGATCTTTGAAATATTACAAGCTCAACAAGCGGCGATAGCCCAGTTGCATAACTAAAGTCGCACCCCCAGCAGAGTTGAGCCCGAATGATACCGGGAAAATGCCCGAAGAAATGAACAAGTCACGGGAAGGCTGGGTGAAGTTGAACCCGGGACCAACCCCCAAATAATAAAGATGCTTGAGGAACTAACAAAGCAGGTGGAATCGGGGGAGAAGAAGACTGAAGCCAATGACAAAAAGGTGGAGACCTATAACTCTAGAGTTGATCAAATTCCAGGAGCTCCCCCGATATTGAAAGGCTTGGATTCCAAGAAATTTGTCCAAAAACCTTTCTCCCCGAGCGCGGTACTAAAGCCAATTCTGAAGAAGTTTTGTATGCCCGAAATTCCGAAGTATAATTGAACCAGAGATCCAAACGAGCACGTGACCTCCTACACGTGTGCTATCAAGTGAAACAACTTAGAAGATGACGAAATCGAGTCGATTTTGCTGAAACTGTTCGGAGAAACCATGTCAATAGGAGCAATGATATGGTATCACAATTTATCCCCTAATTCTATTGATTCGTTTGCTATTCTTGCAGATGCTTTTGTAAAAGCACACGCCGGGGCCATCAAGGTCGAGACCATAAAATCGGATCTTTTCAAAGTAAAACAAAGAGATAACGAAATGCTCAGGGAATTCGTGTCGAGGTTTCAAATGGAACGAATGGATCTGCCTCCAGTTATGGATGATTGGGCCATTTAGGCATTCACTCAGGGACTCAACCCCCCAAAGCTCCTTGGTTTCACAACAGCTAAAATAGAATTTGATAGAATACCCGGCGGTAACGCGGGCCGACGTCCATAACAAGTATCAATCAAAAATCAGAGTCGAGGATGATCAGTTTGGGGGCCTTTCCTGGTCCATTTATCCCATCAGAACTAACAACATGCCTAAGAGAGCCGTCGATCACGAACCAAGACCGAACAAAGACTGGTATCAACCGTATGGCGGAGATCGAAGGGGTAGCGGATCTAGGCATAACCCTGCGAGAAATGAAAAAAGGAATGATTGAGGCCACTATAGCTGGTGACTCATGAGCAAAAATGTCTTGGACAGGCCACTCGGGGCCAGGGAGGCACAAAGATTATCGGAATATAACTTCAATGTCGATGCCTCCAGCATCATGTCCGCCATAGAGCGTATCAAAGATACCAAGTGGCCTCGATCATTGCAGTCCGACCATACCCAAAGAGACCCTAACATTATATGTAAGTATCATGGCACTCATGGACACAGGACCGAGGACTGCCGACAACTAAGAGAAGAAGTGGCCTGGTTATTCAATAACGGGCATCTCTGGGAATTTCTGAGTGATCGGGCCAGAAACCACTTCAGGAATAGGGACTCCAACAAACAGACCGAACAAGAGGAACCTCAGCACGTCATTAACATGATTATTGGTGGAGTCGACATCCCCCAGGGACCAATGCTAAAGCGCACTAAGGTGTCCATCACAAGGAAAAAATGAACCCGAGATTATATACCGGAGGGAACCATCTCTTTTAACGATGAGGATGCTGAAGGCATCGTGAAACCGCATAATGATGCACTGGTAATATCTGTACTCATTAATAAATCTCGAGTTAAGCATGTGTTAATTGATCCAGGTAGCTCGGCCAATATCATTAGATCGAGGGTCGTAGAGCAGTTAGGTCTACAAGACCAAATAGTGCCTGCAGTGCAGGTTTTAAACGGATTCAACTTAGCATGCGAAACTACTAAAGGAGAGATAACCCTGCCGGTGTACACTGTCGAGACCATTCAGGAAACAAAGTTCTATGTGATTGAAGGGGATATGAGATATAATGCTCTATTCGGAAGGCCATGTATTCACAACATGAGGCCGATACCCTCGACGCTACACCAGTTACTGAAGTTCCCCACACCGGGATGGATCAAGATAGTGTACGGAGAGCAGCCGATCGCAAAAGAAATATTCACGGTCGATGAGGTGTTCCTGGTATCCGCACTATTGACATCAAGGAACACGAAGCCGGATAGGAAGAAAGAAGCTAAATAACAATTACCGACACCAGCCCCGACCAAACCGAAGAAGCAGGAAGCAGGTGGGGATGATGATTACAGAGTTCCTAGGTCGTTCATCACCCCTCACAATTCCGATGCCACCAAATTGACGGTCGAGGAGCTGGAGAAATTTATATTGATCGAACACTTGCTCGATCGGAAGGTATACCTGGGCACGAAGTTAACTCCCGAGCTCAGGAAAGAACTCATTAAATTCTTTATAGCTAACATAGATTGCTTCGCTTGGTCCCATCTTGACATGACAGGGAAACTGCCAGAAATAACCACTCATAGGTTGAGCTTGGATCCGAAGTTCCACCAGTTAAACAAAAGAGGAGGCCTGAGTCCGAAGTCAAGCACGCGTTCATCAAAGACGAGGTATCCAAACTCCTTAAAATAGGTTCCATTCGGGAAGTTAAGTACCCGGATTGGTTGGCTAACGTAGTAGTACCTAAAAAGGAAAATAAATTAAGAATGTGCGTAGATTACAAAGATTTGAACAAGGCATGCCCCAAGGACGCTTTTCCTTTTCCTAACATCGATCACATGATCGATGCGACAGCTGGGCACGAGATACTCAACTTTCTTGATGCCTATTACGGGTACAACCAAATCCAGATGGACCCGGGCGACAAGAAAAAACTTCCTTTATCACTAAATTCGGCACCTATTGTTATAACGTAATGCCATTCGGACTAAAAAATGCCGGTGCCACTTATCAACGCCTAGTAAATCGGATGTTCGGCGAACAAATAGGAAAATCATTGGAAGTTTATATCGACGACATGTTAGTTAAGTCCCTGCGAGTCGAGGACCATTTGAAACATTTGCAGGAAACCTTTGACATACTGAAGAAATACAATATGAAGCTGAACCCGGAGAAATGTGCATTCAGGGTTGGATCTGGTAAGTTCCTTGGATTCATGGTGTCCAACCGAGGGATCGATATCGATCCCGATAAAATCAAAGCTATAGAAGACATCATCGTGGTGGACAGTGTCAAGGCCGTTCAGAGGGTAACCGGGTGCATAGCTGCCCTGGGCCGGTTCATTTTGAGGTCTTTCGATAAGAGACATCTGTTCTTATCATTATTGAAGAAGAAGAATAACTTTTCTTAGACCTCGGAGTGCCAACAAGCTTTGGAAGAACTCAAACGATACCTTTTGAGTCCACCCTTGCTCCATACTATGAAGGCGGATGAACAACTGTACCTGTACTTGGTGGTATCCGAGGTAGCGGTAAGTGGAGTCCTAGTCTGGTATACGAAATTTCCTATCTATTATGTTAGTAGAACTCTAGGCGAGGCCGAAACAAGGTATCCTCACTGGAAAAATTGGTGCTCGCTTTTCTAAGCGCCTCCAGAAAATTAAAACCATACTTTCAATGCCACCCCATATGCGTCGTAACCTCTCACCCACTAAGGAACATAATGCATAAACCCGAGCTCTCAGGACGGCTGGCTAAATAGGCATTAGAAATTAGCGGGCACAATATCGAAAATCGACCCCGAACTGCCATCAAATCACAAATTTTGGCAGACTTCATGGCCGACTTTACGCCGACCATAATACCCGAAGTCGAAAAGGAATTGTTATTAACCTCAGGGATTTCCTCGGGAATCTGGACCCTCTTTACGGACGGTGACTCAAACCCAAAAGGGTATAGACTCGACATCATATTGAAGCCACCTACGGGTAACGCAGTTAGGATATCTATTAGAACTGTGAAGTTGACCAACAATAAAGCCGAGTACGAGGCCATGATTGTAGGTCTCGAATTGGCAAGGTGGTCAAAGCTAAATGTGAAGGTTTTTAGACAAATTGCAGGTAACGCTGCATCGATTTAAGGAATGGACCCTAAAGCACGTACCCCGAGACCAAAATAGTGAGGCAGATGCTCTGACTAACTTGGGGTCATTAGTTGATGATGATGAATTCAGCTCAGGAACAGTCGTACAACTCATGAAATCTTAGTGGAAGAAGGCCATGCCGAAATAAACTCAACAGGTTTAACCTGGGATTGGAGAAACCATTATATAGAATATTTGAAGACTAGGAAGTTGCCCTTAGATCCTAAAGAATCAAGAGCTCCACGCACAAAGGTGGCCATGTTCAACCTGTCCAAAGATACTCTGTTAAGAAGAACGCTCGACGGCTCACTCGCCATATGCTTGAGGCCGGGAGATACCGAATATGTTTTGAGGGAAGTTCACGAAGGCACCTGCGGAAACCACTCGGGGGCAGAATCTTTGGTTTGTAAGATAACCAGGGCTGGCTATTACTGGATCGACATGGAGAAAGATGCAAAGGACTTTGTATGAAGATACGACAGCTGCTAGAGGCATGCACCAATGATCCATCAACCCGGAGAACTACTACATTCAGTCTTGTTACCTTGGCCGTTCATGAAGTGGGGAATGGACATTGTCGGTCCCCTGCCGTGGGCACCTGGTAAGGCCCAGTTTATACTGTGTATGTGATTATTTTTCTAAGTGGGTCGAAGCTCAAGAGTTCTAGAAGGTCCGGGAAAAAGAAGTCATTGACTTCATTTGGGACCACATAATATGCCGGTTCGGGATACCGACCGAGATAGTGTGTGATAACGGGAAGTAGTTCATCGGCAGCAAGGTAAACAAATTTTTTGAAGATCATAAGATCAAAAAGATCTTGTGAACACCCCATCACCTTAGCGGGAACGGACATGCGGAATCAACTAACAAGGCCAAACTTCAAAACCTAAAAAAAAGGTTGATCGGTGCCAAAGGGAAGTGGAAGGAAAGTTTGCCCGAAGTCTTGTGGGCATACCGTACAACCTCAAAATCTAGTACCGGGGCCACTCCATTTTTATTGGTATACGGTGCTGAAGCACTAATACCAGTTGAAGTGGGAGAACCGAGCCTCAGGTTCCGATATGCGATCGAAGAATTAAATGGTGAGGCCATGAGCACGGGCCTGAAATTATTGGATGAAAGGCGCGAGGCCACCCTAGTCTGGCTGGCCACCCAGAAACAGTGGATAAAAAGGTATTACAACCAAAGATCCAACCTCCAGCACTTCAATATCATGGACTTGGTGTTAAGAAAAGTAACACTACACACCCGACATCCGAATGAGGGGAAGTTGTGACCGAATTGGGAAGGACCATATCGAGTCATCGGGATTACCCTTAAAGGGTCGTACAAACGCGAAGAAGGAAGTCTGTGTAAAACCTGGAAATCACTATGAAGATTTGAAGATCAAAAGATGAAGGTATGAATGTATGAAAGAAGTCTGATGATAGCTGGGAAACTCGAAGATAAAAGCTTGGTCGAAAAGTAGAAAAAGAACAAAGGGTGGAAGCTTTTATAGGGAAGCAGGTGACGCTTCGCATTCGGGGGCAACCAGCCGGTGATTGTCACGTGTCCGAAGTCAGAACGACGCGACTGATGGGACGTTTTGGCTCCTTTGTTGTAACGTACGATGGAAGGAACCTGAGAACATCTACCATTTCCCATTGTTTCGGCAAACCTACTCTCCGAGAAATGAGGGGACTATCTGTATATGAGTACAAAATGGGGGATAGTGAGCACCCCGATTTTCCGGTGAGGCAAACGAACCAAGGACATGACTGCAGGGAATTGGATTCGAAGCTAGGAGCCTCTCGCATCAGGTCCCGAGAAAAACACTTGCCCTCGGAGTCCGGTTCGAGTTCTGGGACCTCAGAGAGCATTACCGAATGACCACGCACGATTAACAAAGGGCCGTGATATCCGTATCCGACCGGATGTTACGGCGTGAATCTCGGCCCGTATCACCGGTAGATCAGTGATTAGCAAAGACGAAGATTTTTACCTTTCTTAGAGTTGTACTTATGGTAAAACTCCCCTACTATATAAAGGGGAAGCTGATTATTCATTAGACACATTGTAGCACATATATCAAGGCAATATACATTTGTTTTCTCTCCTTCTAAAGATTATTCTAAGTTCTTAGTTTTGTTCATAGCCCTTCATAATGGTTTGGTTCCGAATCGAAGGCAGGCTAATTGTTTGGATCACAACCGAGCCCGAATCCGGTCTTACAACTGGTTTGGCCTTTTATTCTATCTTTAATCTGCTCATCTAACGTTATTAATCACTTATATTGAATTAGTCCACATATTCTTAAAACCGCGTATCAATTCAATTGTTATCCATTTTTAAGGGTAAACAAGACTGTTACAAACAAAAAAAAGATGACTTTAATAAGTAACTTCGGATAATTGAGTGACCATTTGATTAATGGACTCCATAATCTTCTCTGTTATTGAAAGTTTCTCTTTATTATATTCAGATGCAATCTATTACATCTCGTAAAAGTGAATCCGAAGATATATATAGATGACGGAGAATATGAAGATAAAGTTTCAAAATTATTTATTTAAGAATGGATAATTAGACGCAAAATTGCAGTACGAGAAAAAGTTATTCTCATTCTATCTTAATTATGGCTTCTTGAAGCTATATTCTTTTGTTTGGGTCTATACTTCAAATGAAGAAAGACAGTATATTCCTTTAATATTAGGGTTGATGGTCAACATCATGAATAAAAGTCTATTGTTTCAAAGAAACAAAAGTTTACTTAATAAGGAAAAAAGTTAAAATTGTTTTACAGGTCTAAGAAGATTTTGATATATGACAATGAAGCAACAAAGTACTCTTCCAATGCTAAAGTCTCCATTAGAAATAAAATGAATATATACATACAAATACAATATACAGAGATTACAATTATTGGAAGGTTGTTCATGCAAGTTGATACCTAATTTAAACATTGCTCAAACCTTTTTTATTTGATTCAAAGAAGAGGAAGGGTATGCAAAACCCAAATCAAACAGCTGGAAATCTAAAGGATATCACAAATGTATTATCAAACTGAGGTTTTGCGTTTTGTTTTTATTTTACAAATTTTGACTGTAAAGTATTATAGTTAATAAAGAAAACAGACGATTTCGTTATGAGAAGAACTTGGAGGGAATATTCCCCAACGTGCGGGCTGTCGACTGAATATCATCCACCGTTCCCCTTCCCCAACGGGCAATCAAACACAATCTGATTTGTTTAGCTTCCTTTAACTAGGGGCAGATTCAAGATTTAAAATTTTTGTGTTTCTACAACGATCTTAATTTAATATTCTAATTGGGTCCACAATTAAATATTTAATAAATTATTACCAGGTTCTCGTGAAGCGGCTCATACATTGATCTCTAGATCCGCACTGCCTCCTATATTCTCTTCTTCCCCACATCCTAGGCATTTATAGAAAAATATACAAATATATATACACTTTTGAGCATAAATTTTCAAGTTTAAATAATGAAATTCTCACGAGCGAGGAATTTAACCAAACCAGGTGAAGCACAGAAGTATTATGCGATATGAAAAGTGCTACAAAAGTGTTACCATGTGACTTGAAAAGGTCCTATGAAGTATTATGTGATATGAACGAAGGTTATCACATGAAGGAGTGTTATGCGATACGATTTTCAAATACAATGGTTGATGCGAAGGAGTTCTATATGGAAGAGTTATGTGATAAGTAAATGCCTAACAAAATAATACGCAAGCACCATTATGCAGCTGCGAGACTAACAATAACATTTGGGATTGAGAGTCGGACTCTAAGCCCCAACATATTTTCGATGAATGTAGAATAAATACTTTAATGTGGATGCTATGAATAATTGGACAAGGTCAGGAATAATCACATTTGACCAAGTGTGCAAGTTGCACATATATATGTGGACAAATGAATAAGATCATCTGACATGGTTTGGCTATATCAGAAGTTATTCTTTATACGAAATCCTAGAATCTCTGATCAATTCAGACCTAACTAATTAAGAATATTATACTGGAGCATCTAGTCATTTACATGCACTTATGTGAGTGCCTTAGTATTATCTAGTCATTTATACTTAGATGCTCTAGTGTATGATGCGCTTGGATATTTTATTCTCCTTTGATCAGTACTTTCCTCGGATATTTAATTACTGATGTTGAGTCCAAATGCACACGCAAGTGTATGCGATCGATAAATAATAAAGTGATGAAAAAATATCGTCCCCCGAGGATCTATGATTAACTCTTGTTCTAAACTGCTTATGAGTTTATCGCTCAAGTGATTGTGAAGAAGATGATTATGATTTTTACTACTAAAAAATACTACGAAATTACTAAACAAGCAAGAAATTCAAAGGTGCAAAGCAAACAAGCAAACAATTAGGAAGAATTCAATGAGATGAGAATATTCCGGGTTTATGAGATTAATGTCTCTCCTATTGTGTTTTTCCGGTTGATTTAATTACTTGATTTATCTAATTTATTGGTTAACATGGTTTATTATGCTCGCGAAGTTCTTCGACGCTTCGCTCGCCTATTCAATCTAACCAAATACTATATGTCTATAGAATTATAATTAACAAGAATGGATGTATATTTCCTGCAAAAATAACTAAGTAAGACAACTAGAATATGTCTATTCTAATCGCTAATCTATTCTCCGATGCCCGGATTCAAGAACTTACTCTACAATCTTATATGCAATATATAGTTTCCACCTTTGAATTCAACTATAAATTCGTAGATAGTATTTCTACTGTTAGCTACGCAATAAAATAATTATGTGCAAGATTGAATAAAAAAATTAATATGATAATTCAAGCAAAATAATCAACTGCCACACTACAATAGTCAATAATAACCCATAACCCCAGAATTATGAGGTTCTTAGCCACTCATGTTCATGAAAATAATCAAAGTATTATTTTAAAAAATATAAACTATGAATACTACATGAAAGATGGAAGATTTGATGAATTCTATGCTCCGTTTGTGTTTCTAAGCCTTTGTCGCCTTCAAAATTGACCAACCCTTCACTAACCATGTTTAGGAGGTATTTATAGGCTAGGGTGAGAGTCCCCAAGTCCAGAACTAAGTAGGAAACGTTTTATGAACAGACTTAGAAACGCGCCCGTGAGCTCGCGGTGCCTGGTGTAATGCGAAATGGACTCGCCTGGAGCCAGGCGTCGCCTGGCCTAGCGCCTGGTTCTGGGACTTGTCCAATTCTGCCTTTTCGTGCTCTTTTTGTGTAGTTTTGATATCCATGAGTGCAACCTTCACTTGTTTTTATCCTTCAACGATCCTACACATAAAAAATAACACAATCAAGCCCAAATATCGCACATATTATCATTAAAACACCAAAATATAAGGCAAGTAATACACTTGAAATATATATATTTATAGCCAATTATCATTACCCCACTCTTATACGTTGCTCGTCCTCGAGTCAACCAACCATTCACACTATTTTTGAGCACTTTATATTTAACACATTTGAAGCACACTACACCAATGACCATGGTTGATTGCAGCAACTAAACCTCAGCATATGCATTCAAAACACACTTTCCTTTTTTCTTATGCCGAAAAATTATTCAAAGCAAAGACAATATGCTCATAACAATCCTAGCCTCAAAAACTAACTAAATGTCACAATGTACTCATGACTGGAACACCCAACATCATAGAGAGTCTAACAACATTACCTCTCCCCTGTGAAATCATGTGCTTTTACAACAGGAACAAGAAAGTAAGTTGAATCTACACATTCAAATCAAATGCTCAAATATATTTTAAGGAGTCACATACATCCAAAATAATTGCTCACTCTCACAAAAGAAGTCACATGCATGCGATTGGTACCATAGACTTGCCTTTAATGTTAATTTTTACTAATGTAGGCTCGCTCGATCTAAAATCAATTAGGACTTTTTCATGATTGTAATGTGGGATAAGGGACGGCTAGAATATATTTAAGAATAGTGACTAACCCTCTCAAGCACTTTAACACATCACAAAATTAACTTTAATCGCAAATTCTTTGATCCCAACATCAATTTCACAACTAACATCACCCCCAACAATTTTACCTATTTCTTTTTGCACTATATTTTTCCTTTTTTTTCCAGATTTTTCTTTATTTTTTCTCTTTTTGTGTTTTGTGCAATTTTTCTCTTCTTTATAATTCTCGCTAGCGATGTATCTCTTACAAAAATAAGTGCACATTTCTTTCTTTCTTTGGTTTCAGTCTGTAACGATCCGGCCTGTTATTTTGAGTATTTTAGCCCCATTCCCCTATTTAGTTCCTCCTCTATGTTCAATTGTGGTTATGTGACTTGTCGGGATAGTTTGTTTGGTTTTGGGTAAGTTTCACAGTGAATTGGGACAATTAGTTCCAAAGTTGGAAGCTTAAGTTGAAAGAGTTGACCGGAGTTTGACTTTTGTGTTGATGACTCTAGAACGGAGTTTTGATGGTTTCGATAGCTTTGTATGATGATTTTGGACTTAGGATTATGTCCGGATATTGATTTGAAGGTCCGTAGGTTAGTTTGAGGCTTTTTGGCGAAAGTTGGAAAGTTGAAGGTTTGGAAGGTGGAGAGGTTTGATCGAGAGTTGACTTTATTAATATCGGGCTCGAATGATGATTCCGAGAGTTGGTATAGGTCCGTTGTGTCATTTAGGACTTGCATGCAAAATTGGAGCTCATTTGGAGTTGGTTTGGTATGAGTTGGCATTAGTTTTAGAAGTTGAATGTTCAATGATTCAATAGGCTTGAAATGGGGTGTGATTCGTAGATCTGATGTTGTTTGATGTGCTTTTAGGCCCCGAGTAGGTTCGTTATATTTTTTGGGACTTGATGGTATGCTCGGACAGGGTCCCGGAGGCCCCCGATGTGATTCGTGGGACTTGATGGTATGTTCAGACTCATTGGAGACTTGATGGATTTTGGAGGCCTGCTGAGTTCTGGTGTAATCGCATCTGCGCACTTTGAGGCCGTATGTGCGGCATCACAGAACTGGCCTCTGAGCCGCAGAAGCGAGAATTGTCCTGGTGCACAGGTTCCGCAGATGCGGTGAACTCTTCGCAACGCTTGGTCGGGTGCCTAAGTGGAACTCATAGGTGCGGAAACTTAATCGAAGAAGCGGCGTCGCAGAAGCAACCAAGCCTCCGCAGAAGCGGAAATCGCTGGGCAGAAATAGAGAAATCGAGGGTTTGTTTCATTATCCATATTTTGAGTTAGAGATCTCGGTTTTAGGTGATTTTGGAGGGGATTTTCAATGATTGGATAAGGGTAAGTATTTTTGACACAGATTTGCTTATTATTCATGATTTCATACTTGTTTTTATCATTTAATTAGTGTTTTGAGTTGAAACATTCCTAAACTATAAATTGAGGGGTTGAGGGTCGATTTGAGGTCGGAATTGGATAATTTTAGTATGGTTGGACTCATATCGGAATTGGTGCTCGAATTTTGTAAGTTTGGTCAGGTTCCAAGGTGTGGGCCCAGGGTTGACTTTTTGAGGTTACTTTTTGATTTTTTTAAAGATTGCAACTTTATTATCCGGAATCATTTTCTATGGTTTGTATTTATGGTATTAAATTATTTTGGCTAGATTCGAACCGTTCGGAGTTGGATATTTGCGGGAAGGGCTTACTAGTGGGTGATTTAGCTCGTTTGAGTTAAGTATCTTGCCTAACTTTGTGTAGGGGAACTACCCCTTAGGATTGGGTTGATTGTGCTATTTGTGTTATATGGAAGACGTGTATGCAAGGTGACGAGTGTGTACACGGGCTATATGTGGTATGCGGTTTAGGTTATTTAGAATCTTTCCATGCCTTAATTTGATTGTCTTAACATGTTATGTCTTTCATTGTTAGTCTACTCTTACATGTGTTAATCTACTCCTACATGCCTTATTAGTTGTTGCTTCCACTTGTTCTACCTCTCACTTGTTATATTTCTCTCATATGTCTTAGTTAAAGTTGTTACTTTCCTTATTGTCTTGTTACCTCTTTATTATTGAATTACTCTAACTTGAAGTTGTTATTTCATGGAATATCCTCTTGTTGAGTTATTGGTGTTGAAGTTGTAAAAGCCGTTATCACTTTGAGGTGAAGTTGTTAATTGTTGAGGTATTTTTCCTTGTTGAGTATTCCTTATTCATCTTGTTGTTATTGAGATTATTGAAAATATTGTGATTGAGCCATGGGCTATTTGTTGTGAAAATATTAGTATTGTTGACTTTTTGGTAAGTTGTGGCATATGGGCACTTGTGGTGCGAGATTTGATTGTGTTGTGATATTGATATGCATGCGGTGGTATAATGCTGGGTTGATACGCATGCGGTGAGATAAGGTGGGCCTGATACACGTGTTGCAAGTAGGGGAACTACTTGAAGCCACGCGGTGAGATAAGGTGGGCTAAAACGCGTGTAGCTTTTTCGGGAAAATGGTTTTTAAAACAAAAGTCAAGGCTAACGCGGTGATATAAGGAACAATTGTGATTGAAATTGTAAAATATGGAAACGAGGCAGTACCTCGGTTGTGATTCTTGTTGCACCTCTCATGTTAAAAGGTTGTTGTTTGAGTGGTTCTTGATGTTTTTTCATTGTTGCACTTGTAATTATCCTTACTTATCTACTTTTTGTTTTCCTCCTGTGTTCACTCCTCGATGCCTTTATCGTTTATATTTTCGTGGTTAGTCTATATTATTGAACTGCTTACTTGTCATTTACTTTCTCGCCTTTCATTATTAGACCATGCTATACCTTGTTTAGTTTATTTTATCCTAGTAGGTGTCTTGACCTAGCCTCGTCACTACTCTACCGAAGTTAGGCTTGATACTTATTGGGTACCATTGTGGTGTACTCATACTACGCTTCTACATATTTTTATGCAGATCCAGGTACATCTGCTCGTGCCGGATGCCAATGAGTGATTGCTACTTTTGGAGACTTCAAGGTATACCTGCTCGACGTCTGCAGGCCTCAGAGTCACCTTATGCTATCTTTTATTACTGTGTATCCTTTATTTAGACAGTGATGTATGTTTAAATTTTAGTATTTTCTGTAGAGCTTATGACTCAGTCTTATCGGGTTTTGGGAAATGTTGTATTGTGGTTCAGTATTGATATCTTTCTGAGTCTTGTTAGTTTATATCATGTTTTCAGTCTTTATTTATGTCATATTCTCTTGTTTGTTAGGCTTACCTAGCCTTAGAGACTAGGTGCCATCACGACATCCTAAGGCGGGAAATTGGGATCGTGACAAGTTGGTATCAGAGCTCTATGTTCATAGGTTTTACGAGTTATAAGCAAGTTTAGTAGAGTCTTGCTGATCGGTATGAAGACGTTGATACTTATCTTCGAGAGGCTACAAAACTGTTAGGAAATTCCATTTCTTTGATTCCATATCGTGTGAATTGGTTGACTTTGAAATCTAATCTTTGTCTTTCTATTCTCTCATAGATGGTGAGGACACGCTGGATCCGACAATCAGACACCCGCACCCCCTTCTAGAGCCGCGAGAGGCCGGGGCCGGGGCAGAGGCCTAGGAGGGGTATGTGGTGCAACTAGAGCACCTACCAGAACAACGACTGAGGAGCCACCAGTAGCTCCGGGCGGGGGACAGGCACCCGAGGTGCCTGTTGTTACCATTGCACTTCAGGAGACCCTATCACAGTTTATGAGCATGTTCGGCACTTTGGCTCAGGTGGGATTGATACCCCTCGCACCAGCTACATCTCAGACCGAGGGAGGAGCCCAGACTCTCACAAACCATACTCCAGAGTAACAGGTCCAGGTTGATCAGGTCCCGGGAGTTATGCCAGTACAACTTGTTATTCCGGTTCAACCCGAGGTTAGGGCGGTGGCATCCGAGGAGGAAAAACTGAGACTTGAGAGGTTAAAGAAGTATCATCCTCCTACTTACAATGGCCTAGCTACCGAGAATGCGCAAGGCTTTCTAGAGAAGTGCCATAGTATTCTCCGCACCATGGGTATTGTGGAGACGAGCGGAGTTGGTTTTACTACATTCCAACTGTCACGACAAACGTCCAGTGGTTGAAGGCTTACGAGGACGGTAGCCCAGCCGATGCAGCTTCGTTCATTTGGGCTCAGTTTTCAGAGATGTTCTTGAGAGAGTTGCTATCAGATTCAGTGAGTTGTCCCGACATACACCTACCTTGGTTTCTACATTCAGAGAGTGAATTCACATATTCATCGAGGTGCTCAACTATGATATTAGATTCAATATGGCTCGAGAGTTGGAGACGGATACTCTGTATCAGCAGGTAGTAGAGATCGCGCGGTGGTTGGAGGGTATGCGGGGCTATGAGAGAGAGGAAATGGAGTCCAAGAGGCCTCAGGATTTTGGAGGATATAGTGGTGCCCGCACCCCATTTGTAGCCCATCATGGCAGGGGCTATGTGAGCCGTCTAGTTTATTCACTACTTCCAGCTTCTAGTGGTGCTCCGGCAACTCTGAGGTCTTAGATTGCCCATTTTGCACAACCACTGTCTAGTGCACCTCCTGCACGGGGTGCCTTTAGTGGTCAGTCCAGACGACCAGGCCAGGGTTAGTTTTAGTAGCCACACCCACCTAGAGCTTGCTTTTAGTCTAGTGATACCATACATATGGTGAGGGACTGCCCCAAACTCAGGAGGGGTCCGCCTCCACAGACTACATAAGCTCCACATATCACAGGGTCCGTAGGGTTAGCAGTCCATGGTTACTACTCCAGTTGCTGCTCCACCTGCACCCTAGCTAGGTATGGAGGTCAGGCAGGTAGAGGTAGCCCTAGAGGGGGAGGCCATGCTTGATTCTATGCTTTTTCGAGTAGCGGGAGGCTGCTACTTCTAATGGTGTCATCACATGTATTGTTCTGGTCTGTCATAGGGATGCTTCATTTTTATTTGATCTGGGCTCCACTTACTCATATGTTTCATCTTACTTTGCTCCGTATTTGGATATATCTCATGATTCTTTGATTTCTCCTGTATATGTGTCCATGCCTGTGTGAGATTCTACTGTTGTGGACCTTGTGTATCGGTCGTGTTTAGTTGTTATTTGTAGTTTTGAGACCAGAGGTGATCTATTGTTACTCAGTATGGTAGACTTTGATGTGATATTGGGCATGGTTTGGTTGTCACCCTATCACGCTATTTTGGATTATCACGCCAAGATCGTGTCGTTTGGGATTTTGATATTCTGAAGATGACTTTTAGGAACCGCTATGGTCACTGCGAGTTTCTGGTGAGGTCTTTTGGGCTGACAAATGCCCCAATAGCCTTTATGCACTTGACGAACATTGTATTCCACCCGTATCTTGATTCATTCGTCATCGTGTTTATTGATGTCATATTGGTGTACTCACGCAACTAGAAGGATCATGAGCAACATATGTTGATTATACTCCAGACTTTGAGGGAGAAGAAGCTATATGCTAAATTCTCCAAGTGTGAATTTTGGCTTGATTCGGTGGTGTTCTTAGGCCACGTGGTATCTAGTGAGGGGATCAAGGTGGACCCAAAGAAGATTGAGGAAGTTTAGAGTTGGCCTAGACCGTCTTTAGCTATTGAGATTCAGAGTTTTCTTGGTTTGGCAGGTTAGTTTTCGCCATTTTGTGGAGGGCTTCTTGTCTATTGCTGCACATTTGACTAGATTGACCTAGAAGGGTGCTCCTTTTAGATTGTTAGAGGATGGTGAGGTGAATTTTCAGAAGCTCAAGACTGCATTGACTACAACCCCAGCATTGGTGTTGCCTACAGGTTCGAGATATTACACCGTGTATTATGATGCATCGCGCATTGGGCTTGGAGTGGTATTGATGCAGGACTGTATGGTGATTGCCTATGCATCTCGGTAGTTGAAGGTTCATGAGAAGAATTACCTAGTGCATGAATTAGAGTTAGCAGTCATTGTTCACACATTGAAGATTTGGAGGAACGGTGTTCGTTGTGAGGTCTATACCGACCATCAGAGTCTCCAGCACCTGTTCAAGCAGAGGGACCTTAATTTGCAGCAACTGAGATGGTTAGAGTTGCTAAAATACTATGATATCACTATATTATACCATCTGGGGAAGGCAAATATAGTGGCTGATGCATTGAGTAGGAAGGCTGAGAGTAGGGGCAGTTTGGCATATTTACCAGTAGTATAGAGGCCACTAGCCATGGATGTTCAGGCTTTGGCCAACCGGATTGTGAGATTGGATATTTTGGAGCCTAACCAGGTTCTTGCTTGCTTTGTGGCTCAGTCATCATTGTTGGAGCGTATCAAGGCTCACCAATTTGATGATACTCACATGATGGTGTTGAGGGATACGGTTCAGCGGGGTAGTTCTAATGAGGTTGTGATTAGTGATGCTGGTGTTATGCGGCTTAAAGGCCGGATTTGTTTTCCAAATATTGATGGGTTGAGAAATTTGATCCTTGAGGAGGCTCACATCTCGCGCTATTCCATTCACACATGTGTCATGAAGATGTACCGTGACTTGAAACAGCACTATTGGTGGCGGAGAATGAAGAAAGATATTGTTGCTTATGTCTGGGTGTTTGAATTGTCAACAAGTGAAGTATGACCATCAAAAATCGGGAGGGTAAAATTAGAGGTTGAAGAAACTGGAGTGTAAATGAGAGCGCATCATTATGGATTTTGTGGTAGTCTTACCACGGACCTTGAAGAAATTTAACGCAATCTAGTTTATTGTGGCAGAATTAACTAAGTTCGCGCACTTCATTCTAGGGCTGTTCAAAACAGAATCGAAACCGTTAACCGAACCGAACCGATGGCTTATTGGTATCAGATTATTGGGGTAATGGATGGTGAATGGATAGATATTTTATAATTAAAAGCTTAACGGTTTGGGGGTGAATTACTTAATTTTCTTATCGGGTAAACCGTTAACCCGTTAAGAATTTTTATATTTATACTTTTACCCCTACGTATATAAAGTACTATTGAAACCCTAAATGGCTAAATCTCTAATTTCTATTTTCTAATTCTCAATTGTCTACAGCCACCAGAGGCAGAGAAGTCGTCAGTCTCGTCTCTCTCTTGAACCGAGAATTGAGAAGTCGAAAAATCAAAATCTCAATGATTAATTCGTGTATGTCTGTATGAGTAGTCTTGATGGTATTAAAATTTGGTTAATACGTGTATGACAATATGAGTAGTCTTGAAGACTCTTCATTTAAAAAATATCATTTGGTTAGATCTTAGATGGTATTAAAAATTTGGTATTGATTTGAAATTGTTTGGTACTGATTGAATAATTGGTCAAACAATTTCTATTTAGTTTAGCCGATAAGCCGCCGGATAACCGATTGATAATTGTTAATCTGATACCAATTCACCCGTTGTCTTATTGGATGGCTAGCGGATTACTACATTTATAATTCGATAACCGTTAAGCCAAACCGTTAAGAGTAATTATTCTCCCGATCCGCCCGATAAGCACCCTTACTTAATTCTGATGATGACTACCTGTTCTTCATAGCAGTTGGCTCACATATACATAAGGTAGATTATCCGCTTGCATGGCGTGCCCATTTCCATCATTTTTGACCGAGGCATGCAGCTCACATCGCAGTATTGGAGAGTAGTGCAATGAGAGTTTTGCACACAGGTTGAGTCGAGTACAACATTCCATCTTCAGATAAACGGGCAGTCCGAACGCACCATTCAGATCTTGGAGGACATGTTACGTGCCTGTGTTATGGATTTTAGAGGTTCATGGGATCAGTTTCTTCCGCTAGCAGAGTTCGCCTACAACAACAACTTTCAGTCGAGTATCCAGATGGCTCCTTATGAGGCCTTATATGAGAGGAGATACTATTCTCCAGTTGTTTGGTTTGAGCTTGGGGACGCTAGGTTGTTGGGCACTGCTTTGGTTCCTGATGCCTTAGATAAGGTAAAGTTGATCCAGGAGCGGTTCCATACAGCACAGTCTAGACAGAAGAGTTATGCTGATAGGAAGGTTTGTGATATTGCATATATTGTGGGTGAGATGGTCTTCCTTAGAGTTTCACCCATGAAGGGTGTGATGAGGTTCAGGAAGAAGGAAAAGTAAATCCCTTGGTATATTGTTCCATTTGAGGTGATTGAGACAGTTGGGGAGGTGGCCTACAGACTTGCATTACCACCTAGCAAGTCTATGCTACAGAAGTATTACGGTGATCCATTACATATTTTGGACTTCATCACGCTGCAGCTAGGGTCGTGACACTAATGCTTCTATTGACATAGTTGATTGGTATGCTCTGAATAAGGCCTCATCACAGGTGTTTGATATAGTAAAGCCCTAGCCATGTGCATACTTGCTTAAAAAAACTGCTATGAAGTTGTTATAGTGTTTTGTGACTTGTTCTAGTGATTTGAACATACTTAAGGAAGATTTTGAAGTATTGAACCTTTAGTGAAGTTAATACAATAAGTGCATATGCCCATACTTGTCAATTGTTGATTCCTAAGACTACTTAACATGACCTTCCCGAGCTTGAAATTGTAAGTGAAAGAGCATATTGACTGGCAATATGTAACCAGTCTTCATTGCTTTGTGACTTCTGCTTGATTGTGTCCTAGTAGTGATTCTCAAAAGTGCTATGTACATGTTATGATATCTTAGAATCAATATCAGGGCCTTTGATACTATTAGAACATTATAAGTCCGCATGAAGTGACTTGTCTTTATATTCTGTGTTTTGATCAGAAGACGTAAGGTCAATATTGTATTAGTCCTTAGATGCTTATGATTTTGTACTTTAATATGCCTGTTTGTTTCCCAAGATTGTTGGTACCTCTATGTGGCTGAACCTTTGAGAGGTTTTATGATGAACCTTATGTTCTTATTTCTTTCAAGTTGACCGTATGAAAATACCAAGTTGACATTTTGTTTGTGCTCAAACCTTTGAGGAAGAGTGAGAATCAATGTTTAAAGGTATTTAGGTGTAATCTTGGCTTTGTGGTTGAGGTACCCCTCCCTGGCACAAGCACTGCTCGGGGTTCATGAGACCCTCGTGAACTCTGAAGTATCAGGGGTCTATTGGGGGACTTTAAAGATAAACATGGTTCACCCTAAGCCCATAGTCATTGACCTTGTCTAATCTTCATAGGATTAACACAAATGAAAATTGACTTTGCTGTATTCTTAGGTCTTTTATTATTTTTTATTATAATTTTATCTTACTTTACCTTTTATGTTTACATATGCTAATTAACTATTCTCTTTTCTTTGCATGATAATTGGGGCTGCTGAGTTCGCCGAGGACTTAGGCCCAAATTTAGTGCACTGGGCCGCTTCGTGGTCATCTGCTGAAATTTGCTACTGCTTAGAGTTAATTTTGGCCTGGCTGCTTCGCCAGTCCAATATAGAAGGGTCCAACCTTCCTCCCTTTACCTAATATATATTGTTGTTATCATTTTATTTTTTTGTGTATATGTCTTTGGATGACTAACGCTATTATTGGATATTTGTGGCTATTTTGATTGTTTAGGCAGACCTTAGGTAAATAAATCTAATAGACACAAGGTAATTGTGACTGTAAAGATTAATTAATATAAAGTGACCTTAATGCTTGTATCAAATGCTCTTGAAAATAACTGTTTTGGCAACTAACCTATCTTTTGTTTCTTAATGAGTTTTGTTTTTGTTCTAGGCATCAACAATACCTGAATAAGTTTAAAAGAAAATAAAATTTGGACAAGTTGAAATGGGAACAACTCCTTTGAAAAGTCTTTAGGAAAATAAACTATATTAACGCAAAAGCAATCACGTACAAGTAGTATCAAAGGGAATTAGATCAACAATTTGGAAAAACACAAGGGACTTTTACTGGGACAAGTTTTTAATAAATAAATAAGGTACACCCATTTTCCTTTTAAACAATATATTTTGGAACAATCACTCATTTTACCAAGTATATTACAAAGGTTATCAAAATGATTTTACCATTTAGAAGGAGATATACATTATTTCTCAAAGTAAGAGATAGATTTTCAAACAAGAGTTAAAACGTTTTCTCATTTTCATAGAATAACATTTAGCATTTATAACCACTAATAAAAAAGGATATAGACACTTCTTTCCCCATACCTAACCTAAGTTTAAGGAGCTACCTCAGGCAGATTTTAAGGGATTCATAACACCTCCCCCTTAGAATAACTAGAACCCTTATTCGAATCTCACTGGCTAGTAGACCATTAGATTTTTACACTCTTATAGGTACCCTAGTATACTTTAAATATTAGGTGGCGAATCTTTTCCTATCGAGTTTTGGCTGTACATAATCACACACAAGTCACGCGAGGGTTGTCTTTTCACCCCTCCAATTTTCAAAACTCTTTAGTTTTAAAGAACGACCTTGTCAGGCCAACTAAAATATCGCCTCGCAGTTATTCAGTCCAACTCCAAAATTAGAAAACACTCTACTCTTAGCAAACATAGGTCATACTGCATAAACCTTAGGTGGGTCAATCCTTGGTATCTACCAACAATTAGGAAAGCTACCCTAATGTCAACATGTCATGCACCTAACGGCATGCCTTATGTGGAATGACAAATCAATCTAGAAAAGACACCAATGATTCAGAGCAAAATACTTACCAAACCCTTCACTCTTTTAGACGGAAATCAACCGCAACATTCTAGAAATTAGCATAGTCATGGGAGTACCCTACAAGCTAAAATAGTGGCGGATCCGATGAGAGCACAGAGACGAAATCAGGATGCATCTAGGAGCACTGACTACACTAATGAACATTCGAGCTAACAGGGTACTCACCAGGTGATTGATAGAGTTCTGGGATCCAGCCAAAGTAGTTTTCAAGTTTGTTGACTGTGAGCTAACGCCAACACTTGAGGAAATTACTAGTTTCATTGAATTGCCATTCGCCGAATAGAATCCTATACTGCCGGTTATCATGTCGTGTCAGAGGTTTCTCTACGCATTAGGTTTGAAAAGTAACAAGAACTTGAGAAGTGTCAAAGATAGATGGGTAAGTGTGGACCAGTTGCTTGATATATTTGGGCATCGAGAAATCTACTATTGGCATCTTGAGGAATTTCAATGTGAGAAGGAAACATGGGAGAGCCTTCTCCCCATGATCTTTAGCATTATTGGGACTTCTGGGTTTCCCACAATGGAAGGTATGAATCAACATCAACATATTGCCTCTGATCTTGGCTACATTCCGAGTGAATCTGCGGGTCACTCTTGTTCCTATGATGCTGGCGGAGATATTCAGGGCACTATCGGCATGTTCAAGAGGGTATGCTTTATTTAAGGGTTATAACATGTTGTTGTAGATTTGGGCTGCAGAGCATTTCTTCCAAAGGGATCCGATCGTCAATTACTTTGTTGGCACTACCAGTATGACTCGCAGTCACAATAAGATAATGGGGCATTGGGCCACACCACATGGTCAAGAAGAGTGGTGGGAGCTTTTAAGCCACATGGATGGAGAGTTCATCTATTGGAAGCTTTCTTGGCTGAGTCGCAGAGCAATTGTGAGAAGCCCGGATAAATTAGTTCATCGAGCTGGTAGGCTTGGAAGGGATTCAACCATATTCACCGCTAAGGGTCCTGAGGCAATTTGTCTTGATTCAAGACATATCTCTCTAGTCCCGAACGACTTTGTATGAAGACAACTACAATGGGCAGATTTCAATTCCGAGGTAAGAAGACTTCAAGACGAGTGGAGTGATCTAATCACAATGGGAATGGGGCAGAACTCATAGTGCACGCCCGGGTATTTTGTGTGGATTAACAGAGAAGATGTAATAGACAGGCCCAGTAGGGAAGGATTAGCTGGGTTAGAAGACATAGGAGCAGCCTTACAAGTATACCACGAGATCCTTCCTCACTGTCTTGTCACCACTACCATACAACAACAGGTAGTCCCGGGATCAGTTGATTATATGTTGCCGTATCCTGATGATAACAACCTGATAATGGATTACATACATTCAGTATGAGAAAGAACTAGAGGAGGATCCAAAATCAGAGACAAAGTACAACAATAAAGATGTTGAGGACGAGGTCAAAGAAGATCCTGAAGAAGATTCAGAGGAGGAGATCTTGGGAGGAGATTCCGGGGATGACTATTAAGTTGTTGGTTGATTTACTTTCTGTACTTTTAATTTCCCTAAGGGGAATTCTATAAGCTCATAAAACCTTTGTGAACCTTGAAAACCATATTGTAGCCATTGGCAACTGCCCCTCATCATTTGTATTGGTAATGAAGCCTTTGTAATCCACGTGTAACTAGAAAATTCCATCAATGAAAAATTAAACTTTCTCCGGATTTAAATGTGTCAAACTTATTTGTCAAACGCTTGCGATATAGGCCTACTTCGGCAAAGAGAGGTCATTGAATATTTAGGAATGCGCTTATATGTGAACTAACTTCTCTTTGTGATTATATCTATGCAATCACTGAACTAACTTCAACTTTTCTTTGCTTTCTTGCTTTACCGCTTTATTTATTTGTCCCCAAAACAGAGGTTGCCTTTTGTTGATATCTAAACTGGCCAAGCCACCGTATAACCTAAGGTCCAAATGGAAGATGACTGTTACAGAAAACCTGGCCGTAAATGCTCTGGTGGTAACCGACAACCTAGGGAGATCAAGGGGAAGGCATGAGACTCGGAATGATGAACATGTCGCTAGAATGGAACAGGAAATGGAGTCGTTAAGGAAGGAGGTACAATAGATCAGGGAGTTGACACACTTGGCCGTGACGACGCTTCCACAACCACCCCATTTTCCATCACTATATTAAATCCCCGAACACTTTCTGACATCAACCCGACAACCTACTAATACCCCAACTACTATCACCACAAACCCCGCCATAACCCAAGTCATACCGCCAGTTACCCTTGCAAATCCACCAAACCCTCCCATATATACACCTTATGTCCCCAACTATGTTCAAGCTCCGCAAAATCCACCAACCACCACCACTCCCCCCTCCTTATGACAATGTTACTTTTGCAAATACACATATGCAGTATATCCCTACGGCATACACCGCCACCCATGAGTGATATTTTCCTCCCGTATATACAGCATTAGAACCCACTTTCACCGTGCCTGTCACGATTAGAATACCTTATGAGATAGACCAGTATGCTGAAATAGAAATGGAAGCGAAGTCCAAGGAAGACGAGTCACTGTTTGAACAACTACGAGTACTAAGAAAACAAATAAATAACCTGCAAGTTGCTCGAGGGAGCGAAAGCTTGGATTATGAAGAGCGGGACTGATATACCCGGTAGAAGGAAAAATCCCTAACCAACGCACCAAGTATTTCGACACAAGCAAATATTGTGCCTATTATTCAGGTGTCCCTGGGCATGACACCGAGGATTGTTATGGTTTAAAACAAATCGAAATGCTGATCAAGAGTGGAGCTATCCAATGCACCCCAGCCCCACCAAATGTAAACCATAACCCACTACCAAATCACATATACCAAGGAGCCAATATGATTACCTTGGAGGAGAATTATGATTTAAAGGGGATTATTATTACTATTGGGAATGCCAAAGCAACAAGGACATCTCCTAGGGAATCCGAGCTAATCACTGTATAATTAAAGCTGCCAGTAATAGTTTAGAAATATCAACAAAGACCCGTCATAGTCGTTAGAGAGGATGGGAATCAGGAGAACAAGGCAGTACCATGGACTTATCAGTCAAAAGGAAAGAGAAAGATGACAGAAACCGCGGCCGCTCATAGGATGACTAGATCTGTAAGGTGCTACGCCCCAGAAGAAGTGAACTGAGGAAATTCGAATAGAGAACAGAACATAGGAGAAACATAACTGACGTAGAGGCAACAGAGTTTTGGAGAAAGATGTTAGTTAAAGAATATTATAATGAAGAGCAACTGAGAAAACTCCCCAGCCACATATCATTTATGGACTTACTTATGAGTTACGACAGTCACATGAGCGCTCTGGTAAAGGTGCTAAGTGGGGTGAGTGTGCCAGGCAATACCACCAGTGAGGCACTGGCAGCAACCATTGGCAAGATGGTGGAGGTGATCAAAATCTCTTTTCGGAGGTACAAACTTCCTATGGAGGGAATGAATCATAACAGGGCTCTGCACATCACTGTCAAATATGGAGACAAATGTGTATCTGGAGTACTTGTCAACGGGGGATCTGAAGTAAATATTTGCATGTTCTCCACTCTGTGGGAATTAGGCATTCAATTACGAGAGGTAAAAGAGAGCCACGTAAGGGTAAGGGCTTTTTATGGGTCACAAAAAGACGTCATTGGGAAAATCTACTTAGCTTTGCAAAATAGGCCCGTCGAGTTCCCGATATTATTCCAGGTGATGGATATCTCATCTTCATACAACCTGCTACTAGGAAGTCCCTGAATACACATAGCAAGAGTAGTTCCTTCCACTCTCCATCAGTGCATGAAATTTGAATGAGATTGCCAGGAGATAGTTCTACATGGAGAATGGAGCCGATCAGCTTACTTAGAACATGCGGTTCCTTTTATAGAGGGATTGGACGGGGTTACTTTTCATGCAGTCGAGATCATGCAAGCAACATAAGTGGGTAAGAATGAACAAGACCACAACTCATGGTCGCCCTATGGGTCAGAAATGGAAATTCGAGAAATGATGAAGTATGGATACAGACCGGGGACCGGGATGGGAACTCGATCAGATAGGATAATTGAGCCAATCCAACCAACATGGCAGAAAGGTACTGCCGGTTTGGGATACCAACCTACAACTAGAAGAATGTACAATGGTAACCCTAGGAAGAAAGTCTTCATACCAGAGTATGTTCCAGGCCTGGGTCAGAGCTTATCACAATAGGAGGACATCGTCGACGGAATCAGAAAGTTGTTCATGGAAATGATAGAGGAATGTTGCGGCGAGGCAGATATCAAGACACCTACCATTCGGGATGTCGAACCAGAAGAGACCTTGCAAAATTGGACAGCCAGTCCATCTTTGTTCGCCGGGAGTCTTGGTAGTGTGGAATTGTACCAATTTTTGAAAACTTCATGATCAATTAAGGCTTGAATCATTCCTATGCTTTTTCGTTAAACTGCCTCTCTAAACGCTGAGACGTTCCTTTTAATGAAATGAGAGAATTATTTTCTTGAAAATCATTGCAAACTTATCTATGTCTTTATTTATACTCGATTTTCTTTTTAGTGATCAAATTAATAAAAAACTACGTTCCATGATTTTGACATGTAATGAAACCCTCGAACAAAATGATCCGAACTATAAAGAGTACGATGAAAGTATGATACTTGAGAACCTACCGCAAGAGATCGAACATGTAGAGAGTCAGAAGAAACCCAACCTCGAGGAAACAAAGGTGATCAATCTAGGAAGTGAAGAAGAGATAAAGGAGACCCGAATCAACATCCACTTGAAGGACAGGATAGAAGGAAGAATTGGCAGAGCATCTCCCACAATACATCGATGTATTCGTTTGGTCGTATGACGATATTCCCGGATTAAGTACCGACATTGTCTCGTACGGATTTCCAACTGATCCCGCCAAGCCACTAGTCAAGCAAAAACCCAGAAAATTCAAGCCTGATTAGAATTTAAGGATTAAAGAAGAAGTTACCAAGCAGATAAATATGAATGTGGTAAGGGTCACAAATTACCCTACCTGGTTGTCCAACATTGTACCAGTGCCTAAGAAGGACGGAAAGATTAGGATATGCGTGGATTACCGAGATCTCAATAAAGCCAGTCACAAGGGAAACTTTCCTCTTCCGAATATTCACATCCTTATTGACAACTGTGCCAAGCAGGATTTGCAATCCTTTGTGGACTATTTCGTTGGATATCACTAGATTCTGATGCATGAAGAAGACACAGAGAAGACCATATTCACCACACCATGGGGAGTTCATTACTACAGGGTCATTCCATTTGGTCATAAGAATTCCAGCGCTACCTACATGAGGGCCATGTCGACCCTTAATCATGACATGATCCACAAGGAGATTGAAGTATATATAGACGGTGTCATCATCAAGTCACAGAAGAGTGTGGATCATTTGAATGGCTTGAGGAAGTTCGTTGAACAGTTACGAAGGTACAATTTGAAGTTGAATCCTACGAAGTGTGAATTCGAAGTTCCCACTGGAAAACTTTTGAGTTTCATTATCAGCGGGAAAGGGATAGAGCTGGATCCCTTAAAGATCAAGGCTATTAAAGACTTGACTCCTCCTAAAAGAAAATAGGACGTAATGAGCTTCCTCAGGAGATTGAATTACATCAGCCGAATTTATAGCCCACCCAACAGTGATTTGCAAATAATGTTTCAAGTTTTTAAAGAAAGATGACGCTACAAAGTGGACAGAAGAATGCCAAAAAGCTTTCGATAAAATCAAGAAGTATTTGCCTAGTCCACCAGTGTTTGTCCCTCCAAAACCTGGGAAACTGTTGTTGCTATATTTGTCTGTCTTAGATAATGCATTTGGATGCGTGTTAGGGCAACGCGACGAGACTGGGAAGAAGGAGCAAATTATTTACTACCTGAGCAAGGAGTTCACGCTATATGAAGCCAGATACACCTTGTTGGAGTGGACATGTTGTGCTTTAACTTGGATCACTCAGAAATTAAGACATTACTTGTCAGTGTATCCAGACTCAACCCACTCAAGTACATCTTCCAGAAGTCGATGCCCACGGGAAAGCTAGCCAAATGGCAGATCCTTCTTAGTGAGTTTGATATCGTGTACGTGATGCATAAAGCTATCAAAGGAAAAGCATTGGTCGATCATCTCACAGAAAACCCGGTGGACAAACATTATGAGCCATTTACCACATATTTCCCAGATGAAGAAGTGTTGTTCACTGGGGAGGACATTTCAGAGTCGTACCTAGGGTGTAGGATATTTTTGGATAAAGGTACAAATTTTAAGGGATTAGGAATCAGGGCAGTCCTAATCTCCAAATTGAGACAATATTATCCGATTTCAGCAAAGATAAGGTTCTCCTATATAAACATGTTAGAGTACGAGGTATGCATCCTTGGGATTAGGATGGCGGTCGACATGAACATCAATGAACTTTTGGTCATAGGAGATTCTGATTTACTGATCCACCAAGTCCAAGAAGAATGAACCACCAAAAATATCAAGATTCTTTTGCACTGGCATTGTGTAAAGGAACTGTGTAAGAAGTTCACCAAGATCGAGTTCAAACATGTTCCTAAAATCCAGAATGCATTTGCTGACGCTCTTTCAACTTTTTCATCTATGATTCAACACCCGAACAAGAATTACATCGACCCCATCTAGATAGAGATCCGGGACCAGCATGCATACTATTTCTATGCAGATGAAGAGCTATATGGAAAGACTTGGTACTATGACATCAATAGGTTCCTCTAGGCAAGAGAATATCCAAAGAGCTCCACTAACGGTCAGAAGAGAGCATTGAGGAGACTAGCAAATCACTTTTTCCTTAATGGGGAAGTCCTGTATAGGAGGACCCCCAGACTTGGGCCTGTTAATATGTGTAGATGCTGCTGAAGCAATATGATTATTGGAAGAAATACATGCAGGGACATGCAAGCCTCACATGAACGGTTTCACTTTAGCCAGGAAAATTCTAAGAGCCGAATACTTTTGGATGACCACTAAAAGGGATAGCATTCGCTATGTGCAGAAATGTCACCAGTGTCAGATTCATGGGGATTTCATCCTAGTTCTACCAAATGAATTAAGCATAATGGGTTATTCTTGGACGTTCGCCGCTTGGGTCATGGATGTAACTGGACCTATAGAACCTGCCGCATCAAATGGGCATCGTTTCATCTTGGTGACCATTGATTACTTCACTAAATGGGTTGAAGTTTCCACATACAAGGCTAGTACAAAGAAGGTGGTGGTAGATTTTGTTCATAACAACATAGTCTGCCGGTTTGGGCTTCCAGAGTCAATCATATCTAACAATGCATCCAATCTCAACAACGATCGCATGAGGGAAATTTGCGAGAAGTTCAAAATCGTCCATCATAATTTCACAACATACAAGACACAAATGAATGGAGAAGTTGAAGCAGCCAACAAAAACATCAAGAGTATCTTGCGAAAGTAAGTGGACAATCACATGCAATGGCACGAGAAACTATCTTTTCCCCTACTTGGTTACCGTACCACCATGAGGACATCTATAGAGGAAATGCCATACATGCTTGTATATGGTACATACATTGTGATACACGTAGAGTTTGAGATATCATCTTTAAGAATTATCCAGGAAGCCAAGTTGGACAACACAAAGTGGATACGTGTCAGACAAGAACAACTTATGCTCATCAATGAATAAAGAATGGATGCAATTTGTCATGGTCAGCTATATCAAAACAGGATGGACAATGCATTCAACAGGAAAGTGAAACGTCGACAGTTTTCACCGGGGCAACTAGTTTTGAAGAGGATACTTCCCTATCAAGAAGAAGCAAAGGGGAAGTTCGTGGAAAATTGGTAGGCTCCCTATGTGGTACATCGAGTGTTGTCAAGAGGAGCATTAATCTTAGCAGAAATAGATGGTAAAGTAAGCACAAAGCCCATCAATTCAGACGCAATTAAAAGATACTATATTTGAAGACAATAGAGTTAGGGTTTGTTGTAACAAAACTATGCCCGACCTGACTTCCCATGGTGGGATACGTAGGCAACCCATGTAGGGTCCGGTCCTACTCTTGTAATATAAACCCAAAATATCAATTCCATGTATATGGAACTACGCCACAACTGGATTTCCTTTGGAAGAAATACGTAGGCAATCCACATCAAATTAAGTCATCTATTGTAATTGAACTATGTTTTGACAAGATTCTATTTGGATACGTAGGCAGTCTAAGTCAGACTCGGTCATAATGTTTCAAAATTCTGTCATTATGTATCTATTGTAATGGAACTACATTTTGACCTACCATTTTGGATACGTAGGCTGCCTGAGTCAGGCTCGGTCATTTCATTATTTCATTTACTCACGCCCTCAAATTACGCTCAAATTTGATTTCGTTTGGATACGTAGGCAACCTAGAAAGGTTCTTTCATCACCTTAGGAAAAGACTTTGTAATGCATTGCCTATATTAGGAAACGAGCACGTCATCAAGGAAGTTACGACGGCAGGGGATTATCCAGGAAAACATCATCAACAAGGCAGAGCTATCTAGAAATAATACTCGCATCTAGGGGACCGTCAAAATATGTCATAATCTGGAACGACAACGTTTGTCATATACATAAATGATTTTTCAAAACAACTTTTAAGAAAATACTACTTGATCCACCTACCAAACTTCGTGGAATAATCCACTAGATTTTGGGCAAGGCCAGCCTCACGATCAACATAAATCAACCCCTCTCCCATGATAAGGATTTCTCTTTGAGCATAGGTTTGACAAGAATCGAAGGGAACTAGATAACACTAGAATTAACGCCAGACCGACCAGGATCTCAGGAGCTCCTATTCCACCTTTATTATTCAATTTGTTTCACCCTCATATAATTAAGGACTAACATTAATTAAATTCTCGTCAGGTACCCTAGATCCAAACCTCCGACACAATCAGAGCACCTTTTATATATCAAACTATCTGCTCTGCAAATCGGAGCACCGTGTACATATCAAACCGCCCGCTCCGCCAATCGAATCACATTATACATATCGCATCATTTGTGCTGCCAATCAGAGCACCTTGAATAGATTTCACCGTCGCTCCGCCAATTGGAGATTCCAGATAGGTCATCACAAACCTCATCGCCAACTTCGCCAATCTAAGGATGGACCATTCAATTTCGTCACACATTTCGCCGATCGATGGACGCAATTTAGTTCTGCAATCAAGAGTATCTCTGGAACATGCTCATTTATTCTCCTATCTTTATCTTGAATGTGTTGACATTTTAATTGTGCAGGTTACAAGTGATTTTAGATTACTGTCAAATTCAAATTCAAATACTCCCATCGCACAGAGATTCAAATTCAAAATAAAAAACAACCATCGTGTGGAGATTCAAATTCAAAATTGAATACTCCCATCGCGTGGAGATTCAAATTTGCTCCCACAACCTCAGAACGGTACACAATCGACTGACATCTAATTCAAATTCAAACATCCTGTCCTCGGCATCCCAAATAATACTCCAGATCTCAGAGGCATCAGATTCAAACATCCCATCGCCTAGAAACCCCAAATAACGACTAGTGGGCAGCCATGCTGTCATGAATCCAAATTCCCTTGTTAGGATGTCGTGATGGCACCTAGTCTCTAAGACTAGGTAATCCTAACACATACTGAGATACTAACAGATTTAAACCAATCAACTATTAAACAAGAACCAGAAATATCTATACATAGCCAACAACCAACAATAGATGTACAATATCCCAAGACTGGTAGTACAAGTCATAAACTCTACTGAGTTCACTAGAAAGTCTCTAAGTACAACTGTTACAGAATAGAAATACAAAGCGGTAAACAAAGACAACAAAATGTGACTTCGAGGCCTGCGAATGGGATGGCAGGTATACCTTGAAGTATCCACAACATCTCACATTTACCTAACTAACGTTTGCCATGCTCCGAGGTACCTGGATCTGCACAAAAATGTGCAGCAAGCATAGCATGAGTACCCCACAATAGTACCCAGTAAGTATCAAGCCTAACCTCGGTAGAGTAGTGACGAGGTCAGACCAAGACACCTACTAGACATAGAAACCTATGCAAGATATTGATATTATCAAACAATGGAAAAATAAAGGTATTTAATAGACAATAAAATATTTTATCAATACAAGGATAACGTTGGCAATAAGGTAACAAATGACAGTAAGAGAGTACGTTTGGTGAAGACAACAGGTAACCAAGTACAATCAAAATACCAATGGAAGGAAAGAAGGAAAAACAAGAATAACAGCTGTTCAACTCATCAAGCCTTTCAACGTAAAGTGTAAAACACGAATCATACCGAAATACCTCAATCTCACAAATCATAATCACATGGCATCTCGTGCCCACTTTATAAATCACAACTACACGGACAATCTACGTGCTGCACGGATAACTTACGTGCTAATACCATTAATGGTAACCTCATACTTGCACGGACAAGTCAGCCAACAATAACAATATCTTGTATCCGCACGGACAACTAACATGCCAATAGTAACAATACGTCATATCCGCACGGACAACTCATATGCCAATAGTATAGTTCCCACATAGGAGGCATATATACAAAATTAAGTGTACGCGATCAATTTACTTCAAGAGTTATACTCATGGTCTGATATAGGTGACAGATTATGGTGTATACTTGTGCAAGTGTACTATCATAGCTCGAGTCGACAAGTAAGATCAAAGACACTGAATAGCACATTGGAAACAACATAACAAAACCCGCAAAATGCATGACTCACACAAGATAGTCATACCATCGCACAAATATCATCAATCACAATGCTACCATGCTATCACAAATCATCCCCGACATAGCCCACCTTTTCTCGCCGCGTGCGCAACAGTAAAGTAAATGCCTGTCGTGTCTCGCCACATGCACATCAATAATTATCCTGCCTTGTCTCGTCACATCCTACATAGTTCACCTTGTCACGCCGCATGTGCAATTATCAATAATAACAATATCACGGACAACTCACGTGAAACCACCCTGACAATCCTCTTAACAATTCCACATGTTCAAAGAACATAACAACGTAATATAACATCACACCACGTGTGACCACATGCCATAACACTTCCATGTCAACAATCTCAATACTACAACTACACATAGCCCACGGCTCAACTGGTGTGAACACATGAATAAAGTATAAGAATCATGAAACATAACCATATATGAAGTAAGGTAGGATGAATCTTACCAATGAATTGGACCTAATCGAAATAATACTAATGCATCTCAATAACCAACCGAAACCATACCTGTAATGACATCATTTGGTGCAGCTGCCTCAATCCAAATAGGAAACGCATAACAATGGATCCGATCTCCCCCTCTAGGACAATCTCTACCCGCTTGACATCCACCCCTAGCTGGCGGTGCAGGTATGGAAGAAATAGGAGTGTAACCCATAGCCTGAATACTCTGTGGTGGCACACCCATCCGGAGTCTGGGATACTCTCTCACCATATGGATGGTATCCCCGCACTCAAAGCAGCCTCTCCGGTGACGTGGCTGTGGAAGCTGTCCGGTACGGGTACTCTGGGACCCATGGATATCTGAAGCACCACGTGAAGCTTAAAGTGCAAATTGAACTAGATGACCCACAAAACCTCTACCATGATGCACCCTACCTCTGAAATAGGGATAAGTAGACCCTACCAATCCACGAGGCCTCTTAGCCTCCCTGACCTCTCTCTCTCTTGACCCCGCATGCCCTCCAACCTTTGAGCGATCTTTAAAACCCGTTAAAATGGAGTATCTGTCTCCGAATCTCAAGCCATGCTGAACCTTAGACAATAATTGACCCCCTCGATAAATCTGCGGACTCGCTCTCTGACTGTAGGAACCAAGGTAGGTGCATGTCAGAACAACTCGCCAAATCTGATAGTGTACTACGACACTGTCATAGTGCCCTGGCGCAACTGCTCATACTCTGTGCGCCATGCATTCCGGAAGGTCTGGGGAACAAACTTTCTCAAACACATCTCTAAAACCTGTGTCCAAGTAAGTGGTGCCGCATCAGCTGTCCTACCCTCCTCATAAGCCTGCCACCACTGATACACTGCTCATGATAACTGAAATGTAGTAAAAGTAACTCCGCTCATCCTCGGTAGTTGTGCCACTGAAAGTAGGAGAGTCAAACTTCTTGAACCTCTCAAACCTTTTCTGCTCCTTCTCTGATGCCCCTGGCCTGGCCTCAGGCTAAACCAGAATAACAGGTTCTACCAGCATAACATCCAGAACCTAATCAATGTGAGCCCGCTGCTCTAGAATACGAGTGGCGGGGAGTATGAGCTCCTCCCCCGGTCTATGAAGTAGCTGGTGCAACCGGAATCAATCCTGCCTGACCCAATGTACCAAACATGATCAGGAACTGTGGTAAAGTCTCCTAAGGTCGGGGGGTAGCAACAGGCACCTCCGGTGTTTGTCCCCCAACTGGAGCTACTGGTGGCTCCTCAGTTGCTACTCTGCCAGGTGCTCTACCTATGACACGTGCTCCTCCTCTGCCTCGGCCCCTAGAAATACCAGCTCTGGGGGCAGCATCGTCGGTAACTATAACTCACGTCTCACCATCTATGAGAGAATAGAATAAAAAGGCTCAAACTCCAAAATATAAATCCGCACGATATAAATGAAAGAAATGAAGTTTCCTAATAGTTTCGTACCTATAAAAGATAAGCACATACATCTCCGTACCGATCCGCAAGACTCTACTAAACTTTCTTATGACTCGTAGCACCTACGAACCTAGAGCTCTGATACCAACTTGTCACGACCCTAAATTCCCTCCTTAGGATGTTGTGATGGCACCTAGTTTCTAAGACTAGGTAAGCCTAACACATACTAAGATATTAACAGATTAAACTAATCAACTATTAAACATGAACCAGATATTTCTATACATAGCCAACAACTATTAATACATGTACAATATCCCAAAACTGGTAGTACAAGTCATAAGATCTGTTGAGTTCACTAGAACGTCTATAAGTACAACTGTTCAGGAAAACAAATAAGCAACTGTAGAGAAACACAACAGAAAGTGACTGATAAGTGGGGATTTTGACTACTTATTAGCGCCTTTTCGCTTTCGTTTTAGTCCAAAAGCGTTTAATTGTGTTCTCGAAAATTGATAAAATATGCTTCATTTCAGAAATACTGAAAGATGAGCTCCAAAGATGAAATCCACTCCAAGAGGGAGTAATCTGAACATAAGGACAAAAACAACATAAAAGATCAAAGTGCAGTCCGCAGAATACCATATGCGGCCGCAGGTCATGGAGCAATTCCATCAGAGAAGGTTGCAAAATGCAGACCGCACATGAAATTGTGTGGCTGCAGAAACTGGGTAAAAGCCAAAGTTCAGAGAACTTGCATCTTAAGTTCAACATGAATGCGGACCGTAGAATTATTGTGCGGCCGCAGAAGAGCATGATGCAGCCGCAACCACATTTGTGCGGACCGCAGAAGAGCATGGTGCAGCCGCAGACATATTTGTGCAGACCGCAGAAGAGCATGGTGCAGCCGCAGACATATTTGTGTTGTCCGTAGAAAGAGAGAAGTGTGTCCGCGGTTCAGAATTGTGCGGCCGCAGGTTTCCAATCCTATCAGCCTTGTTCTTGCTTTTACTTTTAGAATTACTGGTTGCAAACATTAATTCATGCCTATTTGACTTGGTATCTACTTGAGAAAGAGAGACTTAGTCTAGGAAAACTTGGCTAACAAGAAATTGGGTAAATCAAGAGATTGATAGTCCCAATTAAAGGGTTGAACCTAGAGATAGTAAAACCCGACTTGAGTTTTGTATCAACTGTTTTGTTCAATACCCATTTGGACTTGAGAAGGCCAAATTGGGCAAAATCACTCTCTGACTAAGAGGTATTGAGTGGGTACTCGAGTGTTGATAGCTATAATAAACCCCGACCAATAAAACAAGCTTTAAAGTTTATAACCTGTTAGGCAAATACCTAGATAAAGGTCATTGCCCTAGGCCTTTTACATCATTTGTAAAACAACAACAAAAACACTTTCCTATTTTCAATTCTTAGTTGTAATTTTAGCTTAAATTAGACCTAGAAACAACCCAAGTGTGTGGAAGTGCAATTTGAGATATTTCACAGTCATACATTATAATATATACCCCTAAGTCCCATTCATAGCTCCGTGTAGAAAATCAACCCCGACTCCTTGTTGGGTATTACAATTGCATCAACCGTTTCATAACCTTAAATAGAGGTGTGACATGGACGAGATCAATTTTTGACGCCTTTGCCGGGGAGCAAAAAAAACGGATTTAGCTATATATTTGGTTGTGTGTGAATTGTGTTATTTGCCTTTTGTGTTACTGATTTGTATGAATCAATTGTAGGTGCAAGAATGGCCCTCAACAATGATCAACTCGGAAACATACCTTTAGGGGATGTGGACACTGAAGATGACCAAGTTGACGAGGTTCCTCTTGAACCTCAAGCAAATAGACGAGGCCGACCGACTTAAGACAACGTCCCAGTTCCACCCCCACCTCCACCAAGAGAGGCTCCACACCGGGTGTTGCCGAATGAAGGGTATGCAAGTGCTATAGTCCCGCTCCGCATTAGGACGGACAACTTTCAAATCACGAATGTAATGCTCACATTGCAATAGCAACATGGATTCTTCACCGGGGCTTCGAGTTAAAATGCATACAAATACTTGAAGGGGTTTGGGGACACTTGTTGGGGGAGTAAACAGACAAACGTCTCCGAGGATGCTTTAAGGTAAATGCTATTTCCTTTCTCTCTACGGGGGAAAGCCTTGGATTGGTTAGAGAGATTGCCAAACCATTCCATCTATACATGGGATGAGTTGGCAGAGAAATTTATTTCCAAGTTCTTTTCTCCTGGGCATATGGCTACTCTTATAGACGATATTCTAGCATTCAAACAAGAGCCCAATGAGCCGTTGCATGAAATATGGGAGAGGTACTGAACTATGGTCAAAGAGTGCCCCAATAATGACATGACGGAGGCTATGATTCAACAAACTTTCTACCGAAGGATCAATATGACCAATCAGTGTGTGGTAAATCAACTTACCGGTGGAAATTGCATGACAACGCCGTATGCGGAAGCTTGTGAGATTTTAGATGAAATGGAGGACACTTCATCGGCATGGCAAAGCAGGCAAATGTTCCTCAAGGTGATCCGAGCGTGATTCACCTACATAAAAAAATGCATGATCATGGGCAAGCCATTGCTGAGTTGACTACCACAATGAATCAATTAGCCAAGACTCAACTTGAACAAGTGCTAAGTCCTAAGCAAGTCAATGCCATGGAGGGAGTTAGTATGATGGTGAATAAAAGAAGGCCCAAGGGTCCACAAGTGCAAAACCGTGTAGAGAATTATGTGCAAGAAGATAGTGGATTTGATCAAGATGAATCTTACAATGAGCAAGAAGAGGAAATGCAATACGTGAACAAGTTTCAAGGGTAAAGAAACAACTCTGAAGGCTTGAATAAACAAAAATGGCGACCTCAGGGTAATCAAGGTAATTGGAATTCTAACAACCAAGGTAATTGGAATGGTGGAAACAATCAAGGGAATTGGAATAATAATAACACTCAAGGAAATTGGAGTGGAAACAACCAAGGATATTGGGAGGGAACAATCAAGAGGGATGGAACAATAATCAAGGCAATCGATGGTCGGGTTTTAAAAGGCCCCCGATGTATCAACAACCGAGCAACCCGCCTCTTTATCCTTCCCATGGTCCAAGTTCTTCCAACAATGAGATGGGACGAATCGAGAATATGTTCAAGCAAATGATGGAGAAGAATGCCGACTCCGATGCCCAACTTGCTTCTTACAATACATCTATCCGTAACTTGGAATTCCAAATGGGGGAACTTTCTCAAGCCATAAATACTCATCCTAAGGGGGAACTACTAAGTGACATGGTGGTGAACCCAATGGGTGGGAACTACACGGAACATGCCATGGCCGTTACTACAAGGAGTGGAAAAGGTGGGGATGCACCCATGTCAAGTCAAAGAAAACTTGTGGATGATGAGCAAGTGGTCCAAGAATATGAAACCCCGAACAATATGGTGCAAGCAAATGATAAAGTGCAGATTGCTATTGATGACAATGTGAAAGAAGCTAAAGAGGCAGTGAACCCATCTAGGGATCACATTGTTGACATACCGGAACCGGTAGTGCAAAAGGCTACGACACCAATGCCTAGGTTCGTGTTGATAAATTCATTCTTCCGGCAGATTTTGTCATTCTTGACTGCGAGGTTGATTATGAGGTGCTGATTATTCTTGTTGGACCTTTCCTTGCTACGGGGAAGGATCTAGTTGATGTTGAAGATGGAGAACTTACCTTCCGGGTTGGTGATGAAAAAGTAGTTTTCCATGTGTGTAAGTCCATGAGGCAACCAAATAGCAAAGAGGTGTGTTCTTTCGTGGACTTGGTGACCCATGTGATTGTAGATGAAACAAGTGCTATGATGAATGTTGATGATACATTGGAGGCCGCCATGCTCAACTTTGATGATGACGAGATTTATGGCTTCATGGAATGTGTGAACTCTTTGCAAGGAATGGGTTCATACACTTATGAACCCCGCAAATTGTCCTTGGATCTTGAAAATAGGACAACTCCTCCTACAAAACCTTCAATTGAAGAGCCTCCTATCTTGGAGTTGAAACCATTACCTTTACATATTCGTTATGAATTTCTTGGCCCTTGTTTTACTTTACCCGTTATTCTTTCCTCTTGTTTGACTAACGTGCAGGTAGACTCTACACTGACAGTGCTACAAAAGAGAAAGAAGGCTATTGTGTGGACTTTGAAGGATATTCAGGGTATAAGACCTACATTTTGCATGCACAAGATTAACTTGGAGGAAGGTGCCAAACCATCTATTGAACATCAAAGGAGACTTAGTGAAGCCATGCAAGAGGTTGTCAAAAAGGAGATCATCAAGTGGTTGGATATCGGGGTTGTCTACCCTATTTCCGATAGTTTGTGGACTTCTCCGGTTGAATGTGTCCTAAAGAAAGGGGGCATGACAATGGTCACCAATGATAAGACTGAGTTTATTCCTACAAGAACGGTAACTCGGTGGAGAGTGTGTATGGACTATCGTAAGCTCAACAAAGTCAAAAGGAAGGACCATTTTCCACTTCCCTTCCTAGACCAAATTCTTGATAGATTGGCTGGCCGTGCTTTCTATTGTTTCCTTGATGGGTATTCCAGCTACAACCAAATTATTATTTCTCCGGAGGATCAAGAAAAAACTACTTTTACATGTCGTTATGGTACTTTCGCCTTCAAGCGGATGCCCTTTGGGTTGTGCAATGCACCGACGACTTTTCAAAGGTGTATGATGGCGATCTTCACGGACATGATGGAGGAATATCTTGAAGTCTTCATGGATGACTTTTCGGTGGTTGGGAATTCCTTTGATGATTGTCTCGCAAACTTGGATAAAGTGTTGGCAAGATGTAAAGAAACAAACTTGGTTCTCAATTGGGAAAAATGTCATTTCATGGTCGAGGAAGGCATTGTCCTTGGCCATAAGATCTCAAAGAATGGCATTGAAGTCGACAAAGCAAAGATTGAGATGATTTCTAAACTTCCATCTCCAACTTCGGTGAAAGGCGTGCAGAGTTTCTTAGGCCACGCGGGATTTTACCGGTATTTCATAAAGGATTTCTCTAAAGTGGTGAACCCGTTGTGCAAGCTTTTGGAGAAAGATGCTAAGTTCCACTTCAATGATGATTGCATGAGAGCCTTTGAATTGCTAAAGTTCAAGTTGACTATTACTCCCATTATTACCACTCCGAATTGGAGTGTCCCTTTTGAGCTCATGTGTGATGCAAGCGATGTAGCGGTAGGGTCTGTTTTGGGACAACGCATCAATAAGATTTTTCACCCGATCTACTATGCTACTAAGACCATGAATAGTGTCCAAGTCAACTACACTGTTACAGAGAAAGAGCTCCTTGCCATTATGTTTGCAATTGAGAAGTTCCGCCCGTACTTGATGGGTGCAAAAGTGATTGTCCACACGGATCATACGGTACTTTGTTATCTTATGAGAAAGAAAGATTCCAAAGCCTGGTTGATGAGATGGGTGCTTTTGTTGCAAGAGTTTGATATAGATATCCAAAATCAAAAAGGAAGTGAAAACCATATGGCAGACCACTTATCTCGTTTGGAGGAGGAGGGGAGGCCGCATGATGGCCTTGAAATCAATGAATTCTTCCCCGATGAGCAAGTCTTGGCTATTTCAATGAAAGAGGTGCCATGGTTCGTTGATCTAGCAAATTGTCTTGTAAGTGGTATCATCCCGGATGAGTTCTCTTCAAACCAAATAAAGAAGCTCAAACGGGATTGTCAAGACTATTATTGGGATGAACTGTACCTTTTCCGAATTTGTTCGGATGGAGTGATTAGAAGATGTGTACCAGAGGAGGAACAATGTGAAATCCTTGGAGCTTGTCATTCTTTGCCTTATGGTGGCCACCATGGTGGAGCAAGAATGACGGCCAAAATGCTAAGTTATGATTTCTATTGGCCCACTCTTTACAAATATGCAAGTGATCTCATCAAGTGCTGTGATGAATGTCAAAGGGCCGGTGGAATCTCAAAGAAAAATGAGATGCCCCTCACCACCATTTTAGAGATTGATATTTTCGATGTGTGAGGTATTGACTTCATGGGTCCTTTCGTGAGTTCTTGTGGAAACACCTACATTCTGTTCGCGGTTGATTATGTGTCTAAATGGGTTGAGGCCGTTACTCTACCCAACAATGAAGCGAGAAGTGTGGTGGCATTTTTGAAGAAGAATATTGTCACAATATTTGGTACTTCGCGGGCTATCATAAGCGATGTGGGGTCGCATTTTTGCAACAAAGCTTTCGATACCTTACTCACCAAGTATGGTGTCACTCATAAAGTCACGACTCCCTATCATCCACAAGTAAGCGGTCAAGTGGAAGTCTCCAACCAGAAGATAAAGAGTATCTTGTCCAAAATAGTGAATGCTAACATGATGGATTGGTCAAAGAAGCTTGATGATGCACTATGGGCTTATCAGACTGCTTTCAAAAATCCTATCGGGGTGTCTCCATACCAGTTGGTTTTTGGCAAAGCTTGTCATCTTCCGGTGGAACTCGAGCACAAAGCCATGTGGGCTTTAAAGAAGTTAAATCTTTATTGAGATGCATCCGCTAACTTGTGGGTTGCACAATTGAATGAATTAGATGAGTTCTGGTATCATGCATATGCAAGTTCGTCCTTGTACAAAGAGAGAATGAAGTACCTTCATGAAAAATACATCCGAAACAAGGAGTTCAAGGTGGGCGATCTTATTTTGTTGTTCAATTCACGATTGAAGATGTTTCCCGAAAAACTGAAATCCAAATAGAGTGGTCCCTTTGAAATTATGGGTGTGATACCTTTTGGTATATTGGACTTGAAGAACAAAAATGATGAGGTATTCCAAGTCAATGGTTACCTGGTAAAGCATTACTTGGGACAAGCTAATGATGGCCACGGGGTGGAAGTGATTCATTTGAAGTGATGGTAATCTGCATCGTGCCGCGACGTTAAATCAGGTGCTTCTCGGGAGGCAACCCATGTTTCTTTTTCTTTTATTTTATTTTCTTCTACCTTAGATATGTCTTATTTTGTGCTAACTAGATTTGAAGTGTGTTGTAGGAATGAATATGCGGACCGCACAATTTTGAATGCTACTACAGAAGGCAATTGCGGTTGCACAATTCTTGTAAGGACCGCATAAATTGAGATAGAAAAATACAAACTCTCTGAAGTTTGTTTGTCAGAGAATCAGCCAAAGAGCGGTCGTACATCGAATTCTGCGATCCGCACCAAAATTTGTACAGCACAGCTAAATCTGCAGACCGCAGATCATCAAAGGAAAGTGAACCTCTAGGTAGTAGAGTGTGGACCGCAGAAGGAATTCTGCGGCCACACTCGTCTCATCGTTCCTTAGCCAGATCCATTTTGTATTAATAGTAATGCTAAGGCTACTGTACAAACCTTTTATTCTCTGAGCACTCAAAAAAGGGCTAAAACATTGCACACATCTGTTCACTCATCTACCACCTAGATACGCATCTGTGATCATTCCTTAGTACTTCTTCATCACTGGTATGTTCAAATCATTTCTAGGATTCCTTAATTTTCTTAGTTTAGCTTACAATTTGTTAGTTATTTTAGACCATTTGTCATTAGAAGTCAATTTTCAATTTTCTATCCATGTGGGGTTTAAATAGTGTGGGTCAATTCCTAATTGCTATTTGGGGAATAAGCATCCTGATTATCATGTTTAATTGCTATTACCATATCCAATTTGTGCATAAATCGAAACCTTAAGGAATCTACCCGACCTAATTTTGAAATCTGCGGCCACACAAGAAATTGTGCGGTCCGCAGAAGTGTTGACTGGGGCAGTTGGTAAGGCAATAAGATGCGGATTGCACTTGCAATTATGCGGACCCCAGTAATCTCATCGCGGTCGCAGAATAGTATGTGCGGCCGCAGATCAGGCCAATCTCTATCTTCAGAGAGTTGCCATTTTGAGGTACTTATAGTGCGGGCACACTGACAATTATGCAGACCGCACTTCAGACGTGCGGTCGTACTCAAAATTATGCGGACCGCAGTTTCATCTCTACAGCCGCAAGTCCAAATTGTGCGGTTCGCACAACCCAGGGTGCGGCTGCACTTATAATTGTGCGGACCGTACTTCCCTTCACTGAAAATATATTTTGTTCTGTGAATGTCTGTTTATCTGCACTTGAACTAGAATTGACTCTTGCTGCTGTTTGTTATAGAAAATGGTTAGATCACGAGGTCGTGGTGATGCATCAAAGGGGAGGGGTGAACCTTCTAGAGGCAGAGGAAACAGTAATTTACCCTCGCCCTCCAAAGGGTAATCAGTAAGAAAGCCACAGTAGGCCGAGGAAGACATCCCGAGCCTTCCGAGTCTAGTTCATACATCCCATCCCTGGAAGCGTCAGAGGGTGACTCATTGGAAGAGCAGCCTGCTGTTCAATCAAAGCCACAACAGCCACAGCAGCCATAAGGCAGATACCAACTTAGAGACGAGCCTTCCTCCTCTGAGAGCACTTCCGAGGGCTCGGAAGGTGATAGTTAGGCTTCAGATCCCTCATCCACACATGCCCCCGACACATCTGCTACTACAGTAGATGCTGATGATCTTCCGGATGATGTACGAAGGGGTGATACCAGAGTTGCCGGCCTTGAGAGGTCAAAAAAGAAAGAGATTTGGGAAGATAGGTTTTTTAGTCTGGCTGCTTTCACAAGCTTTAGAGAGTGGTGGACAATGAGATTGCTCACTCTTGAGCATCAGATCATGATAAAAGACCTTGAAAAATACAACTCGGCAGTGTTGAGACAGTTCCAGGAGCGGAAATGGTTGATGTGGTTCAGCATAAGTGTGGTAGATGCCAAGGAATACCTGGTCCGGGAATTTTATGTCAATGTGGTGCATATAAAGAAAGGGACCAAGGTAACAAAAGTGAGAAGTCTAAAGGTGAGATTCGATCAGAGCACCCTGAACACGTATTTAAGGTTTGAGGATGTAGAGCATGTGCAATATCTAGAAAAGTTAGCACTGGGAGATGCAGTTCGACCATGGCTAGCTGAGATTCTTGTAGTTCTGGGGCCGCCTCCAGCATGGATCATAGCAGGGATTCCCATTCATCGGAACACCCTAAATTTTGAGGCAAAAGGATGGCAAACATTCGTGTGTAGCAAACTAGACCCATGCCAAAATGAAACAAATCTTCCAATTCAGCGGGCAGTGCTAGTCGCTTATATCATGGCTGGATACCCGATCAATGTGGGTAACGTGATGTCGGCCAACATGTCTATGGTCGCTAGGCAAGGTGACACCTCCTACCCATATCCCAACACTATAACTGAGTACCTTACGGATGCGGGTGTGGAGCTGAGGGACTTAGATACCAAGGTGCGGGCGAAGAATCCGTTCTCATGGTATTCTTTGATGGGTGGTGCAAACCCAAAGAAAAAGGGTTAACCCTCTACTACTACATGCTAGTCTGATGAGCTTGCCGGGGTAGCTACTGAGACAGTTGACATACCATCTACTTCAGCAAAGCCTTCTGATGGTGCAACAGCTATGCCTCCACCTCTTTCTTCAGGTCCTTCAGCATCAGTACCTTCCACATCGGCTTTGAAGCCGGTGCCCATGCCTGCTCATCCACTATCTGCGCTGCGAGTCTCCCAAACACTGGCGAGCCTCAACAACTGGATGCAGACAACCACTGCAAAGATGTCTAACATATCCAGTGACAACCACTGCAAAGATGTCTGATATATCCAGTGCTGTTGCAGCACAGTCATCCACTCCGACACCCCAGAATCCTCCGACAATGGAGGATACATTGAAGAAGATCTTGGAGAACCAGACCACCATCATGGACACCTTGGTAGCACATGGAGCAGTGATCGAGGAGCTGGGGCAGCAGGTAAAGAAAATGAAGAAATACTAGGCGTCCAGGAAATCAGTTAATAGGTTGAGGAGAGAGGTGACCAAGATAGCAGCAACTGGTGATCTTTTATTTGGTATGCTCATAGGGTTAGACCCACCAGCAGATCCAGCAGCACCATCAACTCCAGTGGCACTAGCTGGCCAGTCTGAGGAGCCAGACCTGGCTGCCGACACTACTAAGGCAGTGCGCCATATGTTCACCAATCCAGTTACTCCGGAGCCGATAATGATGAGATCCAGTTAGAGGAGACTGCTATGGACACGGAGGTGTCCAAGGCCACATAGGGAGTCTTTTTCACTCTTACCCTTCTTTATTCTTATTTTGATTAATCAATGGGGACAATGCTTATTTTTATTCGGGAGGGGGTGCATTTATTTTCTATTTGGATGACTTTTAGAAATTTGGTTTGTAATAACTGATAATATTTTCTTCTTTCTCTTTATTCTGTATATATATTCTCTCTATTCTCTCTTGATGTATATATTCTCTCTTTTCCTCTCTCATTATGTATATTCATTATGCTTTCAGTAGTTTGCTTTTTAGCTTATTTATTCTGTTTTCTTATTCGTCTATGTTTAATCTAGTAGCTTCTTTTTAATTTTGTAGCTTTATTTTATGTTTTAGTGAACAATAAACCTTTGGTTCTCTTAATTCCATGGTTCTTTCCAAAGGTAATTTTTGTTTGAACCGAGTGACTCTTCCCAAAGATGGATGGCGTGACAACCTTCTTAAGGGATTGAGTCCGTTTTTGGTGTTTAGGTAAGAATAATAGTAATAATGAATAAAAAGACCTAATTGAGTCAGACTCAAAGAGTCAAACATTTTTCACTTGGTACCAACACACTTAACTACGTGCTTATGGTTAAAAACAAGGTTTTTGGAAAGAAATAACTCTAGTTAGTGACCTTGTGACTCTTGAGTTGACTTAGGCAATCATTGAGTGGTTAAGTCAAACTATAGTGATTTTCAATCTTGAATATGGTCGTTGTGGGCCCTCGACTCTATCCGCTTTAACAATCCAGCTGCGTGAGAGGTGAGATGTTGTTAGTGCAAGTTCAAGTACCCGTGCAAATGGTCTAGAATTGTCCCGAATGTGTTTCTAGGCAACATTTTAAGTTTTGCTTTGCTTGAAAAGTGATTGTAGGCTATCCTTGACCCGTTTGAAATTTTCCATGGCCCACCAAAGTTGTTATCCCTAGTCAACCCAATTGAGCCTAAAAACTTTCTCATTTGATCACCAAGTTACAAGCCTTTACCCATTTAGTTGTGACCCTCTCTTGTCACCCGCGCTTTCCTTAATACTCTTATGAAACAATTAGCTAAAAACGTAAGTTTGGGGGAGAGACGAGGAGTTTGAAAAAAAGTATCAAGGCAACAGAGAAAAGAAATGAATAGAAGGAAAGGCAAGAAAAAGAAAGAACAAAACGAAAAATGCAAAAAGAAAGTGAATAAGTTGAAAAGTTGAAAGGATTCAAAGAAAAGTAATGATGCAAAGTATGGAAAAAGAGAAGAAGGAGAAAATGAATAACATGTCCAAGAAAGAGTGATGTTAGGTCTCTCTAGTTCCCCTAAGGAAAAGAAAATGCTTCAAAGAGTTGGCAAAAGCATGAGCCGATAAAAGAAAATGGAGTGCTTAAGGAAAGATGAACCTGTTCTATCATAGATTATACAACCTTATTCCAAAAGCCTTCATTGCATCCCGAAACATCCCTACGTGATCTCAAGCCGAGTAAACTTACATTAGTGGTGATTCATATGAGGGGCAAGCCTATGGTACTTAAAGCCGTACTTGCGACATTCTTTTGAGAGAGATGAGTGAACCTTTCACAAACCTGTGAATTGAGTGCTATATTCTTAAGTGAGATAGGCAAAAAGAAAGTAGAGGAGGAGGAGTTTGGGATCCACAATGACCTACTTGAAAGAGCGAGATTCCTTGATGAATAAAGTCAACTCTTGATGCTCAAGTGTCACATTAGAACTATTCGTGCTTAAAAGTTTAACTTGTTGCCTTGTTGATAATTCATAAGTGTCGTGGGTAATTATTGGTCCCAATTGATGTGTAGCTGATTCACCCTTTGATTAGCTGGAAAGGCTTTTAACATGTGGAGGCGGGAATTACCTTATTTACTTGAGGACAAGAAAAATCTTAAGTATGGGAGAGTTGATAAGTGGGGATTTTGACTACTTATTAGTGCCTTTTCGATTTCGTTGTAGTCCAAAAGCACTTAATTGTGTTCCAAAAAATTGATAAAATATGCTTAATTGCAGGAATATTGGAAGATGAGCTCCAAAAATGAAATCCACTTCAAGAGGGAGTAATATGAACTTAAGGACAAAAACAGCACAATATCTCAAAGTGCGGTCCGCAGAATACCATCTGCGGCCGCAGGTCATGGAGCAATTCTATAAGAGAAGGTTGCAAGATGCGGACCATACATGAAATTGTGTGGCCGCAGAACCTGGGTAAAAGCCAAAGTTCAGAGAACCTGCATCTCAAGTTCAACAAGAGTGGGGACCGCACAATTATTATGTGGCCGCAGAAGAGCATGATACAGCTGCAACCACATTTGTGCGGACCACAGAAGAGCATGGTGCGGCCGTAAACATATTTGTGCAGACCGCATAAGAGCATGGTACGGCCGCAGACATATTTGTGCTGTCCGTAGAAAGAGAAAAGTGCGGCCGCAGTTCAGAATTGTGCGGCCGCAGGTTTCCAATCCTGTCAACCTGAAGCAAAGTGCGGACCGCACATGGAATTGTGCGGCCGCAGAACCTCCAAAAGGGCATTTTTGTCCGAAAATTCAAGCACTTTATAAATAGAAGAGTTTCACTTTTTTAGGTTAAGTTTTTGACATCAGCTGCTACAATAGATGATTTCTTTTACTCTTTTTAGTAGTTTTTGCTATTTTGAGCTTTTTGAATATTGATTCATCATTTGAATTATCAATATGTGTTTAATTATCATTTCTTCTTCTATTTCTTCTATCTTAAGTATGAGTAGCTAGATTTTCACTAGGGTTGTGACCCAACCCTATAGTGTAATCTTAATGGGTGTTTGATTTATTGCTTGTTTATGGTTGGGTGTTTATTATTTAGCCTTGTTCTTGCTTTTAATTGTAGAATTAATGGTTGAAAACATTAGTTCATGCCTATTTGACTTGGTCTCTACTTAAGAAAGAGAGACTTAGTCTAGGAAAACTTGGCTAACAAGAAATTGGGTAAATCGAGAGATTGATAGTCCCAATTAAATGGTTGAACCTAGAGATAGTAAAACCCGACTATGGCTTTGTATCAACCATTTTGTTCAATACCCATTTGGACTTGAGAAAGCCAAATTGGGCAGAGTCACTCTCTGACCGAGAGGTATTGAGTGGGTACTCGAGTGTTTATAGCTATAATACACCCCGACCAATAAAACAAGCTTTAAAGTTTAAAACCCGTTAGACAAACACCTAGGTGAAGGTCATAGCCCTAGGCCTTTTACATCATTTGTAAAACAACAACAAAAACACTTTCCTAGTTTTAATTCTTAGTTTGTAATTTTAGCTTACATTAGACCTAGAAACAGCCCAAGTGTGTGGAAGTGCAATTTGAGATATTTCAAGCTCATACACTATAATATATACCCCTAAGTCTCATTCATGGCTCCGTGTGGAAAATCGATCCCGACTCCTTGTTAGGTATTACAATTGCATCGACCGTTTCATAACCTTAAATAGAGGTGTGACTTAGACGAGATCAGTGACTCCGAGGCTTGCGAACGGGATAGCAGGTATACTTTGAAGTCTCCACAGCATCTCATAGTTAGCTAACTAACATCCGACACGCTCTGAGGTACATGCATCTGCACAAAAATGTGCAGCAAGCGTAGCATAAAAACACCATAACGTTACCTAGTAAGTATCAAGCCTAACCTCGCTAGAGTAGTGACGAGTTCAGGTCAAGACACCTACTAGAGATAGAAATCTGTGCAAGATATTGATATATTCTAACAATGGAAAAATAAAGGTAGTTAACAGAAAATAAAACATTTTATCAATACAAGGCTAACGTCGGCTATAAGGTAACAAATGATAGTAAGAAGGTACATATGGTAAAGACAACATGTAACCAAGTACAATCAAAATACCAATGGAAGGAAACAAGGAAAAACAAGAATAACAACCGTTCAACTCATCAAGATTTTAAACGTAAAATGTACAACACGAATCATATCGAAATAACTCCATCTCACAAATCATAATGACACGACATCTTGTTCCCACTTTATAAATGAAAATCGAATGGAAAATCTACGTGCTGCATGGATGACTCACACGCTAATACCATTAATGGTAACATCATACCCGCACGGACAAGTCACGTGCCAACTATAACAATATCTCGTATCCGCACGGACAACTAACGTGCCAATAGTTACAATATGTGATATCCGCACGGACAACTCATGTGCCAATAGTTCAATCCCCACATAGGAGGCAGATATACACAAATACGTGTACGTGATCAATAGACTTCACGAATTATACTCATGGTATGATATAGGTGACAAATTATGGTGTATGCTTGTGCAAGTGTACTATCACAGCTCGGGTCATCAAGTAAGATCAAAGACACCGAATAGCACATTGGAAACAAAACAACAAAACCCATAAAATGCACGACTCACACAAGATATTAACACCACCACACAAATATCATCAATGACAATGCCCCCAGGTCATCACAAATCATGCCCGGCATAGCCCACCTTGTCTCACCGCGTGCGTAACAGTAAAGTAAATGCCCTCTTTGTCTCGCCACACACGCATCAATAATTATCCCGCCTTGTTTCGCCATATGCGCAAACTCAACCTACTTATACCACCTTGTCACGCCGCATGTACAATTATAAATAATAACAATAGCACAGACAACTCAAGTGTAAACACCCCTGTCGCGCCCCTTTTTCTCGCGAAATCGGGCTTCGACATGTGACAACTCTTTTAAGGAGGTATTAGAAGAAAAGAGTCACCACCTAATGATTTTTAAGGTGTGTTAGGGCACCTATTTGCAAATGACTCCGGTTTAATTGGTCAACGCTACCAAAGATCGGGTAAGGATCAAGTTACCTCAAAGAGAAGGTGTTAGGCACTCCTCGAGGTCCACAACTGTGGGTCCCGACCGAACTTAAATTATATGGATTAGTTTATATGATCAAGTAAGAAAAGAGAGTACAAAAGCTAAGAATTTTATTACAAACAGATCTTGAATAGGGAGGTACAACTATTTTTTCATTCTAATAGAAAAGAAAAGAAAATG